>VMDO01028610.1:0-23628 GCA_007922755.1 Pedetes capensis
GCGGGTCGCTTACCCTGCGGGTGTCGCGGCGTCGCCTACTCCAGCCGCCACCCGCGGGCAGTGGGAGCCTGCGTGAGGCGGGCGCCATGGCGGCCGAGGCCCTGGCGGCGCGGGCCGTGGCCTCGCGCCTGGAGCGGCAGGAGGAGGACGTTCGCTGGCTGTGGGCAGAGGTCCAGCGCCTGCGGGACGAGCAGATGGACGCGCCGGGCGGGGGCCGGGCGGAGGGCGCGAGCCTCACGCGCGAGGTGGCGCGGCTGCGGGCCGAGAACCGGGACCTGCGCCACCGCCTGTCCCGCCTGCGGCTGAGCCTCGCGGAGGAGCGGAGCCGCCGGGCCGCGCCGGCGGCGGCGCAGGGGGAGCCGGGGCGCGCGGCCGCCGGCGCGCAGGTAACGAGGGGCCCCGACGCCCCCTAGAGCCCCGGAGGGCGCAGGCTCGGCAGCTTGCAGCGCTTCAGGCTCAGGTGCCCCCGGTTGCCTGCAGCACGCAGTGCCCTCTGCCCTGTCCTGCGAGCAGCTAGATTGCCATTCATCTTCAAACTGACCCCATGGTGCAATTTCTTACTTCTTCCACTAAATAGCCTGCCACCCGTTTTTCTTTGCAGTAGCACATGTAGTTATTTTCATTTGTCTGAAAAAGGGCTATAATATTTAAGACTCATTTGTTTACGTTGGGCAGAAAAACCGATGCTTCTGTTCCCTCTGCTGGCTGGTCCCTGAGCTATTTAGCACAGATGTTTTCCTTTGATTTTTGTTTTCTTTTTTGGTGGTCCGTCTAGAGGGGCGATCTGTATATTTAACATTACTTGATAGTGTTTTACTGCTTTAGACCACTAAAGGAGAAATCATTTTGTGAAACAATGAGCTTTCTAAGTTCTGAGAGCTTTCTTAGGCCATGAGATGTTCTGTAGTTCTTTGCCAAGGGTAAATGCTGTGCGCTTGCAACGTCTTGATGAACCAGTGCTTTGAAAGTTTCTGGTGACAGCTACACATTTGCCAGTGGCAAAGGTTAGTGGAGAGTTGAACCCAGGGCCTTGTACAATGCTGTGCAAATCCCCTACACTGAGCTACCCCTTTGCGAGCAGGGGCCAGTTTAAAGTCAGAATATATTTAAATGGGCTTTGCAAGAATGTGAAATGTGCTCGACAGGAAGCACCTGGAAGATGACTTGCTGCCTGAGGGTTGTAGGTAGGTAGTGGTCAGCACTGCCCAGCTCTGGACCTCTAAATGTGGAGCACAGGCAGGGGGCTGCTGTGTGGCTCCTCTTCCTCAGATTTAACGTGTGTCGTTCTTGTTTCCCATTGGAATCCCGTTTATCTTTCAGCCTCCTCCCAGTCAAAGTCTAGAAAAAGACACCGAGAAGAAATGGAAGGAAAATGAGCCCGACAGTGAGGTGAGTCATTGCTATGGAAACCAAACAAAATACTACCTGTCATTTTAAATACGAGTATGCAGGACTTTTGACCTGAACACGGTTACTAATTACATTATCCTTCGGGACACATTAAATACATGTTGACTTAGAAATGAGCTGGCCATCCAGCTGTGTTTAAAGGGCTCCTCCGTCTGTTTAAGGTGAGATAACAGAGCTCTCTTTCTGTGTTAGGGAAAGTAGCCAATTGGTCCTTTTAAGATATTAATTATTAAAATAACCTGAAAATATTTATTGACCACCAACATTTGGTAGGTGCAAAAGAGGAATGCCTGGTGTGAGAGAGATCAGTCTAGTCAAGGAGTTGATACAAAGGCAGGAGGAACAACTAGAGAATGAGGTGAAATGGGGCAGTTAGCCCTCTGTATGCACAGGTTCCACATCCATGTTCAACACATAGTGGGTTGAAAGTGTTTGGGGGGAAGAATTGAACCAAACCCAGACAGGCTTTTTTGGTCATTGTTTTCTAAACTATACAGTGTAACAATGACTTACCTACCATTTACATTGCATTGGTATTTTAAATAAGCTAGAGAGTTTTCCATGTGTCTGTCAGTTTGTTTTGCTGTGGGGGCTTGAGTGTTGCTGTGGCGCTGAAAGCTATGCCACAGGTATTTTGGATATCAGCAGAGCCACCCATAGTGGACAGGTTTCAGCTGCACTTCCAGACTACAGATTAGGGAGAAGGACCCGGCAGCCCTTAGCTATTGAAAACTCTATGAATAGGAGAGAAGCACTATCAAATATAGTGCCAGAGAATGAGCCCCCCATGCTGAAAGGCATTCAAAAGATGACTGGGGAGGAGTCTCAAAGTAGAGTATGCACCGCAAAGTAGAGTTGACCCTAGCGACAAGAGTGGAGTAAAGTCCCTGAGACCTCCTTTTGCTGATGTGGCACAACTCAAAATGAGAAGAAATGTAGTGCTTGCAACAATGGGCTCAAACATAAAAAGATTGTGTGCATGGCACAGTGTTGGAGAGTGTTTCGTTCTGTTGTACGTAGTGTCACTGTGAGTCAGATTTAATTCCATGGCACCTCACAATGACAGAGATGATTTAAAACATATGGGAGGGTGTGCATGGTTATTTACAAATGCTATGGCATTTTATTTAGGGGACTTGAGTGCCCACAGATTTTGGTATCCATGGAGCTCCTGGAATCAAATCCCCATGGATACTGTGAGACAGCTATGGATGTTGAATTGTGTAACTCTGCGTACTGATGCTATACACAGTGGAAGAGGAAGAAGCCATTGGGCATAGTAGTTAGAGGAAGGCTTTGAGATTAACTCTTAGAGCTGAGGAATTAGATAAGTGGAGAGGGGTCTCCTGGGAGGGGGAAGTAGAGAGGTAGAAACTAGACCTATGTTTGCTGAGAAGGCACTGGAGGGGTGGGACTGATTTAGAGCTGAGCAGCTACCACTATATGGGCTGTGTATGTTCACCCCATTGTATCCTTAATGATTTTCAGATGAAACAACCGAATTTTATAAAAGAAAGATTGAAGCTTTTTGAGACACTGAGGAGAGATCATCAGCTCTCACTTGCTGCTTATGAAGGAGAGAATCCAAGCAATGGGATTACAGTGAGAGTGGAGGATGGGAGGACGGTGGAAGGGGAAGCTTGGAAAACAACCCCTTACCATGTGGCTGCGAAGATTAGGTAAATCTCAGTACCTCGTTTGGAGAAGATATTCAGGATGAAGGAATTGTACCAGAGCCCAGGGAAATCGTTTTCTTAGCGACTACTAAAATATTTTTCTTACCCAGTTGAATAAATGGAATGTAATGAATATTTTTCTAAAATGTCCTTTTGAGTACGTACTTGAATATCAGAACACGTTCTCTTCCTCTTTAAGAAGTCCACATTTTGCCGGGCGCGGTGGCGCATGCCTGTAGTCCCAGCGGCTCAGGAGGCAGAGGCAGGAGGATCGCAAGTTCGAGACCAGTGTCAGTCTGTGTAATTTAGCGAGACCCTGTCTCAAAAAGTAAAACAAAAAATGGGCTGGGGATGCAGCTCAGTGGTCCAGCACTTGCAAAGTATGCAAGCACGAGGTCCTGGGGTCAACCCCCAGTACTGCAAAAAAAAAAAAAAAAGAGGTCCACATTTTAAAGTTCTAATACAAATGTGTTGTTATTGTTGTTAGGTGCTGTCGAGTTGGTATCCAACTCATAGCGACCCTCTGTACAACAGGGGAAACACTGTTGTCAGTGCTTCTCTGCTGTTCATAGGGTTTTCAATGGCAGATTGATTTTTGGGAGGGGGTTGCCAGGTCCTTCTCCCAAGCCTACAGCTTCTGGTGTTCCCAGGCGGTCTCCCATCCAGGTACTAACCAGGCCCAACCCTGCTTAGCTTCCGAGATCTGACGGGATCGGTTGCCACAGGGCTATGGCTGCAGGCATACAAATGTGTAAAGAGACAAAAAAGCCTAGACTCCTTGACAAGCCATATGACGCAGACTGTATTTCCTAATCCAGTAATTTCCATGAATTTTTGCAGGTCTTTTAATTGAAGGTTGAAGATGTACGTGTTAGAGTCGTTGTCCGTTCTAGAATAGTAGCTAGCCTTTCTAGAAATTCGGTACATCAGGGAAGTTACACTGTTTTGATTAATGTTAGTTCCTAACATTCAGTATAACCATGTGGAAGCTTTGGCCCAAAACTGCATATGTACTGGCCTTGTTTTGTCCCTTCTGATTAATTTAGGATTGGAGTCAAGTGTGTCAGATAACTACCTCTGCTTCTGTTTGGCTTGTGCATGCTTGCTATGTGCCCTTCCAACCTTTTATTTTCAGTTTGTGTTTTTCCTTTCAAATGAGTTGGGTATCTTGGATACTATAGAGAGAAGAATCTTCCTTCTTAATCCAGTTGGCTGACTGGTGTCTTTTAAATAGAGAGTTAAGACCTCTACATTTAGGGTCCCTACAGAGAGGAGTTTGGTGTTTTGCACAGTCTGGTTGGTTGGATTTCAGGTACGTTCTGTTCTTTACTGTGTCTCCTGCTCACAGTAGGGTTTTGCTGACTTTCTAAGTCTGTTGTCTGTGCTTCGTTCTTAGCTCTCATTTGTTCAAGTGTTCCTCTCATGGGTTACAGTCACTCCTGTGGTATTGCATTTGTTTTTGTCTTTCTTCTTCTGTATGTAGGATCGCCTTGCACACCCTCTGCCATGCTGGCTTGGTGGTCATGAACTGCTTAGGTTTGTACAATAGGAACATTCAAAATCACATTGACGCAGATTTGAAAAGTCCTCCAGGGTGAATGGAAGCATGTTTGTTGTTGTTGTTGTTAGGTGCCATCGAGTAGAGTCCAACTCATAGCAACCCTATGTATGGTGAAATGAGACACTCCCCGATTCTGTGCCAGGCACACGATCTTATTTATGTTTAAGCCCATTGTTGTAAACACTGTGCCAATCCATCTGGGGGAGGGTTTTCCTTTTTTTTTGTTGACCTGCCACTCTCCCAAACATGTCTTTCTTCAGGGATTGATCCTTCCTGACTACATGTCCAAAATATGTAAGACACAGTCTAACCATCCTTGCTTCCAAGGAGCACTGTGGTTGTACCACTTCTAGAACAGATCGGTTGGTTCTTTTGGCAGTCCATGGTGTCAGCTTGCCGGGCTGTGGGGGCTTGTTTGCTGCCTTGATACTGAAAGCTATGCCACCGGTATCTCAGATACCAGCAGGGTCACTCATGGTGGACAGGTTTCAGCTGAGCTTCCAGACTAAGACAGACTAGGGAGTAGGAAGCGTGTTCAGAGGATACTTAATCACAAATGTTACAAAGGCACCTGCCCTCTGACCTAGCAATTCCACTTCCATGGACTTAGTCACAGAAGACACAGAGATGTGTGGGTGGATGTCTACATGATGTCCTATATGGAAACAAAACTAAAAGTTGCCTATGTGCACAGAATTGGAGCCTCCATTAGTATATACAAGTGTCTAGACTGCTTTGGAAGTCTGTCTGATGGCATGGGAGTAAACAAGCAGACTATGAAATTATGTTGGGAAACATGTTTTTAAAAAAGTGACCGAGGGACAGGTATGGAAAAGACTGGGCAGTCATGTACCAAAATGTTACGAATAGTTCCTTCAGGGTGGCAAGATCTATTTGTGATTTTAATTTTATTCTTTGTGCTTTATTTCTTAATAGTACTTGGGAGTTGAACTCAGGGCCTCCCACATTGCAAGCGCTCTACCTCTGAGCTGCACCCCCAGCCTGTTTTTAATTTTTTTATTTTGAGACAGAGTCTTACTAAGTTGCACAGGCTGCCTCTGGCCTCGAACTCAAGATCCTCCTGCCTCTGCCTCCTGAGTTGCTGGGATAACAGGTATGCACCGCCATGCCCAGCCTTCTTTGTGCTTTATTTTCTAGGCATTTTTTAATGGCAAACATGTATCCCTTTTATACATAAAATAATTGTTACAAAAATTTTAAATGTCTGTCCTATGAGTTTATAGTGGTATTTTCTATCCACTTTTTTTTTTTTTTTTTTTTTTTTTTTTTTTTTTTTTTTTTTTTTTTTTTTTTTTTTTTTTTTTTTTTTTTTTTTTTTTTTTTTTTTTTTTTTTTTTTTTTTTTTTTTTTTTTTGGTAAAAGGCCTGGAAAGTATTTTAATCTTTTCTTGTAATGAATTATTGTGACATGTGATAACATTAATTCCCAAGTGGTTTTTCTCTTACTAGTCAAGAACTAGCTGAAAACACAGTCATAGCCAAAGTCAATGGGGAGTTATGGGACCTGGACCGCCCGTTGGAAGGAGATTCTACGCTAGAGCTACTGACGTTTGATAATGAGGAGGCTCAGGCTGTAAGTATTTAAAAACCAACCAACCAAACTTTGGGTTTTTACGTTATCAGGTCCATTATAGAAGAAGGTTATGTGTGAAGACTCCGCTCCATCAGCTCTGGCCTCTGGTTTACAGCAAAGCCCAGACAATCATACTTTCCTAAAGCATCTGGAATCTGCCCGCTTTTCTCCATGT
This sequence comes from Pedetes capensis, assembly GCA_007922755.1. Classification (NCBI taxonomy): domain Eukaryota; kingdom Metazoa; phylum Chordata; class Mammalia; order Rodentia; family Pedetidae; genus Pedetes; species Pedetes capensis. The sequence continues at coordinate 6,416 of VMDO01028610.1, forward strand.
CCATCACCACCTCCCAAAGATCTGCACTGATCCTATTTGCCACCATCCAGAAAACTGCACATTCCCAGATCACATCGTAGCCTGTGGCCAGGCATGAGGACTGCACAGAGCTGTGCAGTCAGCTGACTCTCTCTGCTCCAGTCCATTTTATCAAGCAGCTTTTAAATTCCTGAAGTGTGTCTTCTTGAACAAAGTGCTGACAGAGGACTCTGTGGGCACCTGTGTTTACTTTGTGATGTCTTTAATTTTAGCTCAGTTGGTAAAGTGCTGCTCTGTACTCTGTAGCCTTGGATTTAATCCCCAGGACCACAAAAATGGGAGAAGGACATAGCAGCCCATGCCTGAGAAAAAAACGGAAACAACAGCCATTGAAAACCCTCTGAATAGCAAAGAAGCACTGACCTAGTGCCAAGCATGACACAGTGTCAGCAAGTATTTCGTTCTGTTGTACATAAGGTTGCTTTGAGTTAGACCTGACTCCACGACACCTAACAATAACGAAAACAACAATTCCTGTCCAGAAACTAAGCAAATTCACCTAATTTTAGTTACCCATAATCTAAAACTAATTGCTTGGGAATTTGGAACCAAATGAACTTCCTGAACTTGTGGGGCTAAGCGGCCCTTGGACTCTGGTGAACTAACCTCTTGTGCGCTGCCTCGGGCAGCCAGCCAGCATTCTCTGGCAGCACCTTTTCCTTCCAGAGCCATGTTTTAAACTTCCACAGTCACCTGCCATCTAGTGTGCCAGGACTGATGCATGGGTGCAAAGTCTCCTTGACTTTGGTCACCCCCCAGTAGCCTCTGGAGCTGTCTGCTTCAAGTTCAGAGAGGTTGCTTTGAGGAAAATGGAAGGCACTGCTTGGCTTTCCTCCCACTCTGGGCCGAAACCAGATTTCCACGTGGCCTCTCTGCCCAGCGTTCCAGGTGGACGGTCTCCTTCCCCCCAGTTCCACGCACGGAAGGGAGGGGTGAAGTAGCTGCTCAGCAGAACAGCTTTGCTCCAGACCTGAGCACATGGCTCTGGTGGCGTGCCAGGAGGCGCGCAGAAAATATTCTCTCCCAAGTGAGCATGCCTGCAGCCGTAGCCCTGTGGCATCCGATCCTGTCAGATCTCGGAAGCTAAGCAGGCTCAGGCCTGGTTAGTACTTGGATGGAAGACCAAATACCAGGTGCTGTAGGCTTGGGAGAAGGACCCAGCAACCCACTCCCAAAAATCAATCCGCCATTGAAAACCCTGTGAACAGCAGAGAAGCACTGACAACAGTGTTTCCCCTGTTGTATGTTGGGTCACTATGAGTCGGGTACTGACTTGACGGTACACAACAACAAGTGGGCACCAAAGACTCTCCTTGCAAATGTCTTGGCCCTTATCCCCTTGACATTTCTCCACTTGCTGACTGGAGCTGTCTCACTATTGCAGTCCCATGACATAATTTTCATCGCTGACTGCTCTCCTGTCCTATGTCCCACAGGTGTACTGGCACTCCAGCGCTCATGTCCTCGGGGAGGCCATGGAACTTTATTACGGAGGCCACCTGTGCTATGGCCCGCCCATCGAGAACGGCTTTTACTATGACATGTTCATGGGAGACAGGTACCACTGCTGAGCGCGGGCTTTGGAGCACATTGTTTTATAGCAGCTGCGTGTAAGGTTCAAGGGTGATATTCGGCATTTGTGTTCTCTTCCCCAGAGCAGTGTGATGTACTAGAGCCTGGTGGTCCTTGGTAGGTTGGTTGTTAGGTGACATCGAGTCGTATATGACTCATGGCGACCCTCATAGGGTTTTCAATGGCTGATTCTTTCAGGATGGGCTTGGGAGTGGATTGCCACATCCTTCTCCCATTTTTTGCGGTGCTGGGAATTGAACCCAGGACCTCAGAGACTACAGAGCAGCGCTCTACCCACTGAGCTAAATCCCAGCCTGGTGCTCCTTGTTGTTGTTAGGTGCCGTCAAGTCGGTATCCGACTCATAGCGACCCTCAGAGGGTTTTCAATGGCTGAGTGCTTCGGGATTGCCTTGGGAGTGGATTGCCAGGCCCTTCTCCCATTTTTTCGGTGCTGGGAATTGAACTCGGGACCTCAGAGACTGCAGTGCAGCGCTTTACCCACTGAGCTAAATCCCAGCCCCTGGTGCTCCTTAAGACAAGCTTAATTCCTAGGGAGCTATTAGTCTCCTTCTGCTCCATGATATCCGAGGGCGCTGTCAACTCTAGCCAAAAATGTCACACACTTGAGTGCTGGGCAGGGATGGTTCACAGAAGCCTCACCTTCTAGAGGTCAGTGCCTGAAATCACTGGCAGCCAGCGCTGCCCTGGATTCCTTGTCGTTCTTAAAGATGCTGCCCCTGCCCAAACTGAGGCCTCAGGTCCTCCTGATTCTCCCCAAATCCTCCCACCCCGCACCGTCCAGCAGCCTGATACGGTTCTGCCAGTTTTCTCTCCTGAGCAGCTCTCCTGTCCTCTCCTCCTCTCCCTTCTGCCTAAACTTAGACCCCTAACATCTCTTTCCTGGATGAGTACAGTGTGTTTTGCTTTTGCCAGTCACCCCCATGGCCACTTAATGAGCCCCCAAGTGAGCGTCCAGCCCCGTGATGCTTCCGCTTATAGGCGTGTCCAGCCTGAGCTGGTGTCACTCACAAGCAGGAGCTGTGCTTACCTGCAGGCTTCCTGACCCCTACTGAACGGGTTTTCTCCCACCTCAGCATCTCATTCACCAGCTGTCTGGACACCACCTGGGTGTCCAGCATTTCAGTTGCGGCACTGCTGGAGTTGTAGCTGGGTCCCCCAGCGCAGGGCCCTCCTGAGACGCCAGTGGCCAGTCAGAGCCTCCCGTGCACCTTACCTGCCAGGTGTCGCCATGCATCCCCACGACCCCCTTCTCACACTCGGTAACTTGCTGAGGAAGGTCCTCAAGTCTACAGGTTTATTACGAAGGGTGCTGAGGAGCAGCCAGACGCACGAGCTGTGCAGGGCAGAGTTTGCGGGAAGGGGCGCAGGGCTGCTGTGCCTCTTTGATTTTATGAACCTCTTTCCAGCACCCTGCCGTGCTCGCCAGCCTGGCAGTTCCTAAGCACTGTTGTGTAGGGTTTTAGTGGCAGTTTTGTCATGGGCACAATTGATGAAGTCCTTGGCCATGGTTGATGAGCTCACTCTCCAGCCCCTCTGCCCTCCCTGGAGGTTGGGGATTGGGGCTGGAGGTTCCAGCTGTCTAATCTCACCTTGGTCTCTCTTGTCTCAGCCCCCATCTGGAGCTCTCTGGGGCCCCAAGACACGTCATTAGCACAGTGCTGTTGTTAGGTGCCGTTGAGTCAGTGTCCAACTCACAGTGACCCTATGTACAACAGGAGCACCTGGTGTTCCCAAGCAGTCTCCCATCCAAGGACTAACCAGGTCCGTCCCTGCTTAGCTTCTGAGATCTGATGGGATCTGATGCCACAGGGCTACAGCTGCAGGCTGTATTAGCACAGTAGGCAGTGCTACTGCTCCAGAGACTCTTTCAAAGCACAGTGTCCTGACAGCCTACTGTGTGCTGTGTGCCTAGTGCTGGCAGTTCAGAGTGAACAGGCCAATCTGTCACCATGGAGCTGACAGCCAGCTGGGGAAAGTCAGTAGACAAACAGCCATCTCTGCCAGGTGGTGACGTGTGTGAGTGGAGGGAACAGACCAGGCGTGGGGAGGTAGCACCGTGACAGGCAGGTGGTCAGGAAGGGGAGGAGTATCATTGGAACAGGGGCAGAATGGAGGGAGGGCGCGAGCCCTGCAGGAGCAAAGTGGGGGTCAAGGGACAGTATTGGTGGACACCTGGGGGAAGAACATTCTAGGCCTCTGGGGGGATATGAATGAACTGCAGAGAAGCCAGCATGGCAGGAGGGGAGTGAGCTCCAGTCAGGAGCTGCTGAAAGGAGGCCAGTGCTTGCACAGAGGCGCATCTGCCATTGCAGTGCAAACACGTCTTCCTTCCAGGTGAGCTCCCCCAGCCACTGCAGGGCAGGGACATGGCGAGCCTTAATGTAAGCCTTTGCAACAAAATTGTAAATGGCTGAAGCATAAGGAAGACCAAAGAGAAGACCACAGGAATTCAGGGGAATTCACAGTGCAGCCGGGGAGTCTCTGGACCCAGGTTTCCCTGGGACTTAGCAGGGAGAGCTGAAGGCGGATTGCAGTCGCTGCCGCTGCCTGGCTCCCTCTCAGGAGGGTCTGCTCTGTGTTTGAATGTCGGACTCTCTGGCATTCCATTTAGAAAACATGTCAACTAGTGGCAAAGGCCACAGTCCAGAAGGGGAAGGGAAATACAAGTGTCCAGATCTGTGTTGACGCTTTGGGGATCTTCTTTCTAGGGCAGTGTCCAGCACTGAGTTGGTGGCCTTGGAGAACATATGTAAAACCATCATAAAGGAAAAGCAGCCTTTCGAAAGATTGGAAGTCAACAAGGAAACCCTCCTGGAAATGTTCAAGGTAACTGGGGAAACTCTTAGAGTACAAACCTTTTAGTGGGAATTTTAAAAATAATTAACATAGACTCTCTTTTCCTCTCCTTACCCCAAATAACTGGCTGTGGTTCACCAAATTGTTCCACAGCCAGGTAACCTATTACATGGTGGCCAATAATCACTGTGACATTTCCCTTTTTGTCAGTTTCCTGAATCACTTCAGGCAGATGTAGGTAGGTGTGTATTTATAAATCTGATTAGTTATAATTATTATTAATATCTGACTACTGGGAATACTTATTCTATCTTAAGGAATGAAGTGTAGCCTGATTCTTGAATTGAATTGAAAGCAAACCCAATTAAGATCATTAAACAGCCAGGTGCAGGAGGCAGAGGCAGGAGGATTCCAAGTTTGAGACCAGAGCAGCCTGCATAACTTAGTGACATTTGTCTTAAGATTTAAAAAAAAAAAAAAAAAAAAAAATGCTCCCAGGTCCCAAGCAGTGGCCTAGCCTCCCATGCAGCTGGACCACAGGCATATCTGGCTCGTTTTGTTTTAGATTGTTTTGTTTGTGAATTCCTTCTATATTCAGGATATCCATTCTTTAACAGATAAATGATTCGCAAGTATTTTCATCTATTCTGTGGGTTGCCTTTTTGGGGGGGAAGTTCTCTTAAAAACTAAACACATCTACCTTTGTGAAGGAAAATGATGTGACTTGAACAGATAGGTATGAAACAGTTTATAAGTCAGATGTTTTTCCTTCTCAGCAACACCTCCTTTAAGTAGTTATTTAATATAAAATCATGGTGCTCTGGTAATAGCAATAAAAGCAGAAAGAGAAAGGAAAAAAAATTACATCTATTTTTAAATGTAATGATAGCACCACTTACTTTGTTATTTTTGTTTTGGCCCCAATGAATAGTGTAGCCATGTCCCTCTCAGAATTCCATTTGTTTCATATGGTTAAAACTGGATCTTCTAGAACAGTGTTGTCCCATGGAAATATAATGGAATCCACAAATCCGAGGCACATGTGTAATATGGAATTTTGTGGCTGCTACATTGTAAACATAAAACAAAGATAAAATTAATTGTATCATTTCGACACATAGCTAGTGTAAAAATAATTAATCAGCATTTTACATTCTCCCCCCCAACACACACACATTACAGCTATAAGGTCCTGTGTGTTGTGCATTCGTAGCAACTGTCATTTCAAATTCGTCACATTTTAAGTGTCCATTAGCCACCTGGGCTCCAGGGCCCTGTACTGACTAGTACAGCTCTAGGGTGGAAGGTCCTTGTATATTTAGCGTCACAGCATGTTGAATGCAGTAGATAGCCCCTCAATGTCCTGAAAAAGGTACAGTTTTGTTTTGTTTTATTTTATTTTATATTGTTTTCTTTTTGCAGTCCTGGAGGAATTGTACCCAGGCCCTCACACATGCTCTTGTAAGCCCTCCACCACTGAGCTGCACCCCAAGCGCACTTTTTACTTTTATCTTGTGACAGGGTCTCGCTAAGTCACTCAGGCTGCTCAAGATCCTCCTGTCTCTGCCTCTCAAGTTGCTGGGATTACAGTCCTGAGCCACCGCACCTGGCCTTAAGTTGTTTTTTTCATTAAAACCCTTTGTATAATGACATGTCAACATGTTTTCCTTCGCAGTACAATAAATTTAAATGCCGCATTCTGAAGGAGAAGGTCAACACTCCGACCACCACGGTGTACAGGTTTGTGTGCATAAACTGTAAACCCTGTTCAGTCATAAACTCAAAGGCATTCGTAGGAGAAGCAGAGTTGGTTTCTGGGGGAACGTGTTTGCAAAGTTGCAGAGGTGATAATGCTATGTTAGTTGGGAGCTCCATTGTTTCGCCTTGTTGTGACCAAGGGGAAATTCTTATCTTTTCCTTGGTAGCTTATCAAGATGGTATTGATGCCCAATTTTTCTTTTTTTCTTTCTTTCTTTCTTTCTTTTTTTTTTTTTTTGGTACTGGGGGTTGAACCCAGAGGCTCACACTTGCATGCTTTGCAAGTGCTGGACCACTGAGCTGCACCCCCAGCCCATTTTTTCAGTTTTTGAGACAGAGTCTCACTAAGTTACGCAGACTGCCTCTGGTCTCGAAATTGTGATCCTCCTGCCTCCTCCTCCTCCCCAGCTGCTGGGATTACATGTGTGTGCCACCGCACCTGGCTCCTGATTTTTATTTTCTGATGTCATGGGAGACTGTGTCAACTCGGAGCCATACCTTTTGGGAGCTGTTAGGAAAAGGATTTTGTTTCCTCTGAATTTTAATGACATGAGTGGAGACCACCCAGGCCCTCTCCTCACACAGCAACCCCCTCTTTTTTGCTTTTCTTTTTAAAATTTTTTCCCCTCCTTTTTTCTTTTGACATTTAGTTTTGAAGTAAAATACCAACCTAATGTGTTGTGAATAAAGTTCAGATAACTTCACTCCTGAAAATCAGTGTAGAGCAGGGTCATGGCCTTCTGATTTTATGGCAGTGGAAGGTTCCGAGAGCCTTGGGATGGGACAGGTGACAGTGGCATCTCTTTATGCACAGTGTCTTTCAGAAGATGTTCTATAGTGGTCAGATTTTAGCAAAACAGACAGACTGGGATCTGAGGTTGGATGAGTTGCCTCTCTCCTTGGCCCGAAATTTTAAAAATGCCCCAACACATATGCATAAGTAAAATACTTCGGTTAAAACGTATGAGAATGTGATTGATGATGCGTGGTCCAAAAAGCTATCACTGCGTCTGAGCGTGTCCTAAATATCTCACTATAGGTGCGGTCCACTCATTGACCTTTGTAAAGGCCCCCACGTAAGACATACTGGAAAAATTAAAAGCATAAAAATTTTCAAGGTAAGGATTGATATTTTAAAATGTATAACAAATATAAGCTGAACTAGATGGTAACAGATTGCAGTCATTTTCCTAGTCTTAAACATGATATTTTAAAATATTTCATGCTCACTTGACTAAAAGTAATATATTTTAGAATTTCTATGATTAAAATATTCTATGTAGCTTTCATTTCTCATTTAACCTTATTGTAAGTATTATAATGCATTTCTTTTTTATCTGATATTTAAAAATACCCTTCTTGATATGGCTATATTTCCCCCTCGCCCCATATGCCCAGGTTTCACATCTAGGGATTTAACCAACTATGGAATGAAAATATTTGAAAAAAAAATTGCACACTCTGTCCCCCAAAATCGTGTGTAAGCATGCACAGTCTTTGGATGGCCATTATTTCATAGATCATACAGTATAACGAATGTATATGGCATCTGCTATGCATTTAGGTATACGAGAGATGATTTAAGTATACAGGAGAATGTGCGTGGCTTTGTGTAAATACTCCACCACTTTATATAAGAGCTTTGAGCATCTGTGGATTTCAGTATTCACGGGAGGTGCTGGAACTCTTCCTCTGCAGATACCAAAGGACGACTGAGCTATGGTTTTCTTGAATTACTTAATGGAAGCAGAACATCTGTCTACACGAAAGAATAATGTGTATGCAGCCATAGCACCCTAGCATCTGATCCTGTCAGATCTCAGAAGCTAAGCAGGGTTGGCCTGGTTAGTCCCTAAATGGGAGACCTCCTGGGAATACCGGGTGCTGCAGGCTTGGGAGAAGGACCTGGCAGTCCATTCCCAAAACAATCCACCATTGAAAAACCCTATCAATAGTAGAGAAGCACTGACATAGAGCCGGGCATGGCACAGTGTTGGAGAGTGTTTCATTCTGTTGTACATTGGGTCGCTATGAGTCCAACCTGACTCTGCAGCACCTACCACCATCACCAAAAACAGTGTACTGTGGGAAAAGGAAACAGCAATGGGAATGTAACAGTGGAACAGAGAGACACTGCTCTGGGAACCAAGCGGACTGAGTTGATTTCACAGTCCCAGTCTTTCTGGGCCTTGGTTTGCTTGTAGGTGAAGTGCAGAGCTGGGTACACCGTTACCCATCATGCTCCGAGCCCCTGAGCCATAGAGCAGGGAGGCTGCCCTCGCTTCCCTGGATTTCCTGCCTGTTCTCCTTGCTGAGTGGCTGCAGTGGCTGTTCAACCCTCCCTCCTTTCCACCCCTCCTCACTTCTCACTTTATGTAATTGACTGCAGACTCCTATAATTTGAGATGGAAAGATTGAACCGAAATCAATTTCACATTCTTCCCAGTACTACGGAAAACCTATAACTGAACAGTGTCGATATCATAGTGGAAAACTGTGTGTCCGTTCAAGAGCGGTTTTACTTATAACCAAGCATTTGACATGTTTGATGTTTAGAATTCCTCAACGTATTGGGAGGGCAGAGCTGAAATGGAAACACTGCAGAGGATCTATGGCATCTCCTTCCCCGATAGCAAAATGATGAAAGCCTGGGAAAAGGCCCAAGAGGAAGCCAAGAACCGAGATCACAGGAAAATCGGGAAGGTAAGCCCCACAGCCTGTCACCTCTGACACCCATAAGGTCCTTTGTTGCCTGATCGTTATATCTCATAACACCAAGGGTTTTTTTTTTTTTTTTTTTTTGTTTGTTATTGTTGTTTTGCATTACTGGGGGTTGAACCCAAGGCCTCACGCTTGCATGCTTTGCAAGTGCTGGACCAGTGAGCTGCAACCCCTGCCCATTTTTTTTACTTTTTGAGGCAGGGTCTCTCTAAGGTACGCAGATTGCCTCTGGTCTCGAACTTGCGATCCTCCTGCCCCCGACTCCCAAGCTGCTGGGATTATAGGTGTGCACCACTGCCCGGCAACACCAAGTTGTTTTGAAAACAGTTTTCTTCTCCTCCTCCTCCCCTGTCTTCTGTTTTGCTGGCACTCATTGCCTGCTGTTGAGGTCTTTCGTGCTCATACCCCAAACGTCTTCTGACCTTATTTATCCCTGTATCATTCATTAGATTTTTAAAATCTCACCTGTCTCTTAATTTTACCATGATATATAAAAATCAAGCTATTTAAAAAAAAATTGTGTACACCTGATAGCGCACTTAGTATTTAAGAGGCAAGGCAACATGTACAAAGAACAAATGCAGTATGAAAACAGGTGGACCTGGGTTTTCAGTCTCCATCTGGCCACTTACTAGCTGTGTGAGGTGGCAGGCAAGGTGTTCACTTAGGAACTTGGCTGTCCTGGTGTCTTGCCGGGCAGCCTTGCAGAGTTGATGTGAAGAGTCAGGCTCCTTGTAGGTAACAGCCTTGAGATGGTCGTCATCACTTAGAGCCCGCCTCGTGCAGTGAACTTTTCTGGTCTCTTTTGCCACGTTGTCTTGACATGAAATCCACGTTCTACATATGCCAAGAAAGAAGATGAATCATAAATAACAAGAGATGTCAGAAAAGCCAAGTTCAAGGGTGGCTGACCATAAATATAAATTATAATATCACATGTGCTGTTACATGTAGTGGGCTGGGATTTTGCTCAGTTGGTAAGAGTGCTGTGCTGCACACTCTGAACCCTGGGTTCGATTCCCAGCACCACAAAAAATGGGAGAAGGACCTGGCAGCCCACTCCTGAAACAATCGTAAAACAAACTACCATTGAAATCCCTAGGAATAGCGGAGAAGCACTGACGTAGTGCTGGGCATGGCATAGTTGGAGGGTGTTTCCTTCTGTTGTAAACAGGGTCGCTATGAATCGCACCCAACTCGATGGCACCTAACAACAACAACAGCATTACATATACTTATGGATAAGTATTGAGGGTCTTTGAAATGTCTATTATTAGAAGATGAACAGATAACTGACTTCAATATCTTTTATTCCTAGCATATTACGTGTATGATGAATATTAAACAATAGGATGAAATTTGAAATGTAATTCTTACTTCAATCCAGGAGCAAGAGCTTTTCTTCTTCCATGATTTGAGTCCTGGAAGCTGTTTCTTTCTTCCCAGAGGAGCCTTCATTTATAACACACTCTTGGATTTCATACGAGTAAGTTAATTTTTAAAACATTTTGTTCTTATTCAAGCACATCTTACATTTTACTCTTTCTGTCATAATTAAATGGTTAAGTATTTTGCCGGGCGCGGTGGCGCACGCCTGTAATCCCAGCGGCTCGGGAGGCGGAGGTGGGAGAATCGCAAGTTTGAGACCAGAGGCAGTCTGCGTAACTTAGTGAGACCCTGTCTCAAAAAGTAAAAAAAATGGGCTGGGGGCGCAGCTCAGTGGTCCAGCCCTTGCAGAGCATGCAGGCGCGAGGCCCTGGGTTCAACCCCCAGTACCACAAAAAAAAAAAAAAAAAAAAGGTTAAGTATTTCCATTCATTTTATGTGAGTAATATGAGACTTTTGAATGTAAAATCAAAATACTGGCTTGTGCCTTCTAATAAGAACTTGGAGATGATTTGTGTTTGAATCCATGTTTGGATTTCATAAAATACACCTAGTGTCCATGTAAGTCTTTCTAGCATGTAGAACATAAAGATGGATTTCTCTGTGCAAGGAGAGAGGAGAAAGTGTCTTCTCCAGCTAAAATGCTAAACCATGAAGCGTTCCTTCTGAGAAGGTCGCTCCTGGACCACCGGCCCTCCTCTCTTGTTCATGGTGTGACTCCCAGGAGAGGTGGGAGCCCCTGAGGACGGAGTGAAAACACAGTTATGTAAAATAGCTCTGTTGGTAGAGTGCTGCTGTGTACCCTCTGAGAGTCTGGGTTCGATCCCCAGCACCGCATAAAATAGAAGGACTTGGCAGTCCACTCCCAAAACAATCAGCCATTGAAAACCCTATGAATAGCAGAGAGGCGCTAACATAGCACCAGGCATGGCACAGTGATGGGGAGTGTTTAGTTTGTTGTACGTAGGGTTACTGTGAGTTGGACCCAACTTGATGGCTCCTAACAACTACAACGGGCTGGGATTTAGCTCAGTTGGGTAGAGCACTGCGCTGCAGTCTCTGAGGTCCCGAGTTCAATTCCCAGCACCGCAAAAATGGGAGAAGGACCTGGCAATCCACTCCTAAGGCAATCCCGAAACAGTCAGCCACTGAAAACCCTATGAGGGTCGCTATGAGTCGGATACCGTCTCAACGGCACCTAACAACAACAACTACAACATCAAACACGTTAGATTGGAAAGTTGGGGGTGTAATTAGGGCTATGTAGGACATTGTCAGAGGGGATTTGTGTGGATGATGAGGGTTACATTTCTATTCTTGCTGTTCTGTGTTTGTCGTGACTACCAAAGTGTTGCACTGTGTAACAATGCCGTAGTCAACGACAGACCACGTATATGATAGTGACCCTGTAAAATCATATTGTCCGTCATATAATGGTCCTGTAAGATTATATGACTGCCATCTTTGTTTGTGTAAGTGCCCCCTGTGATACTCTTACAACAAAATTCCCTGATGAGGCATTTCTCAGGACATACCCCTGTCATTGCCTGCACCCATACCACTGTGGCTCCAATCCTGTCAGATCTCAGAAGCTAACAGTGTTGGGCCTGGTTAGTACTTGGATGGGAGACCACCTGGGGACACCAGGTGCTGTAGGCTTGGGAGATGGCCCCGGTAACCCACTCCCAAAAAAACAATCCGCCCTCAAAAACCCTATAAATGGCAGAGAAACATGACAACAATGTTTCAGTGTTTCACCTGTTTTACATAGGGTCCTTATGAGTCAGACACTGACTTGACGGCATCTGACAACCACCACCCCTGTCATTAAGTGACACATGTCTATAGCTAAAAATTTTAATTACTTGAATTCTGTGTGCTTACCACCACTTTCCCTTCAGAACTTCTCTCAAAGACTGTGGAACTGCCGGAAGCCTATTCCCCAGTGGTTCAGGTCGTTCCTTAGTTTTTTGGTTTTTTTTTTTTTTTTTCCTGTTTCCATGTTTGACCATCTCCAAATGGAACTTGGCACTGAGATTCCTGCACAGTGACGTCTTAGAGTGTCTTCTTCATCCTCATCCTGGCTGACCCTCTCACGTCTCTCCCGTCCTAATTCCTTCCTTTCTGACCTTGTCTTCCTCCTCCTCGCTCATCCCTGACTCTCATTTGATTCAGCACCGTCTCCAGGCCCTTTGAAGGAAAGGTCCATGGGAGGAGCCGGCTCCTCTCCATCGCTCCTCTAGTCTTGTTTTCCTTCCTTCTCTTCTGGGACTGTGTCCCTGGTGGCTGACGCTGACTCCATGGTCTCTGTCCCCTGGGTTCCACGCATCCCGTGGGGGATGGCGGTGGTAGTCGGCAGTAGGAGAACAGAGGCCTTGAGGATCAGTAGAGATTTCGGTAGACAGTGTTGACCAGCCACGGCTGCGTCTTTGGATGTGTTCTCTTGGCTGCAAATTCAGCGTAGCCAGAAACCGCCACACCTAAAACAGTGCATACGAATCATGAATGAACAGAAGACATGACCCAGAGTTTTAAAATACTTGCTTACAGAGCCGGGCGCGGTGGTGCACACGTGTCATCCCAGCGGCTCAGGAGGCGGAGGCAGGAGGATCGCAAGTTCGAGACCAGAGGCAGTCTGTGTAACTTAGCGAGACCCTGTCTCAAAAAGTAAAAAAAAAAAAAAAAAAAAAAAAGGGCTGGGGGTGCAGCCCAGTGGTCCAGCACTTGCAAAACCTGCAAGCATGAGGCCCTGGGTTCAAGCCCCAGTACTGCAAAAACAAAAAATAAACAAAAACCTTGCTGATAGCGTTCCTTTGTGTGGAGCTGTGGTCTGTCCTGGCAGGTCTTAACATCTGATGCTTTTATCTCAAAGGAGGAGTATCACAGACGGAACTTCACAGAAGTGCTCTCTCCCAATATGTACAACAGTAAACTCTGGGAAGCCTCGGGCCACTGGCAGCATTACAGCGAGAACATGTTCGCCTTTGACATTGAGAAGGACACTTTTGCCCTCAAGCCCATGAACTGTCCAGGCCACTGGTGAGTGTTCACAGCAAAGCAGATTTTGCAGGAGTGCATATAGCACCCTTCATCATCATTACATTTTCTTTTCTTTTCTTTCCTTTCTTTCTTTCTTTCTTTCTTTCTTTTTTTTTTTTTTTTTGCGGTCCTGGGGGTTGAACCCAGGGCCTCGTGCTTGCATGCTGTGCAAGTACTGGACCACTGAGCTGCGCACCCAGCCCATTTTTTAACTTTCTTGAGACAGGATCTCGCTAAGTTACGCACGCAGACTGCCTCTGGTCTCCAACTTGCGATCCTCCTGCCTCTGCCTCCCAAGCCACTGGGATTATAGGCATGCACTACTTCGCCCGGCCATAATTACCTTTCCATATTATTATTTTGCTTCTTGGAGTTAAGTGCTTCCTTTGATGTGAAGAGTGGTTGCTAATCATCTTTCACAAGCTATGTTATTCTGCAGAATGAATTTACTTTTAAAATGTGCTTGAACCTTGGCAGGCCTGGAATATTCACTAGAAACTGTAGTTTTTTTGTGATTCTCGGAGGATAATATTATGAATCAGTTTTATGTTATAATATTTCTTTTTTAAATAGTAACATAACTGAAATACACATGTTTTCAGAATACCTAGTTCTCTCATACTCTTTGGGTTATTATAATAAGATCGGTGAGGTCATAATTGATGTATTACTGGATTGCATTGATTCCAAGTTACCTTTTCCTCCACATTTTAACATCTCTGAAATTAGGATTCATCATATAATTGGTAGCATCTTAACATTATGTCATAATATAAATCGTAGGTTATTTTTTTCTCTAAGTGGTACATAAAATAGAGGACCTTTTTTTGGTACTTGAGGGTTGAACCCAGGACCTCACACATACTTTGCAAGTGCACTAGCACTATGCTGCACCCCCAGCCCATTTTTTACTTTTTATTTTGAGATAGGGTCTTGCTAAGTTATATAGACTTCCTATGGCCTCGAACCTGTCATCCTCCTGCCTCCTCCTCCTGAGTTACTGGGATGACAGGTATGAGCCACTGCACCCAGTGATAAAGGATATCTTATAATCCATGTTTGCTTAGATTCTATGATGGATTATAATTGTCATAAAGTTAGTATGAAAATTCAACTTAGAAAATAATATTTCCCAAATAGAAGTGAATACACACAGTTCTCCTCCCTCAACCGCAACAAATTTCAACTATTGTAGGTTTGTCTTAACAACATACATTGTTTCTAGTACATTGAACTTGTTGTTAGGTGTCATCAAGTCGATTCTGACTCATAGAAACCTTATGTACAGTGTAATGAAACACTCCTAATTCTGTGCCAGGCACACAATCTTACTTAAATTTAAGTCCATTGTTGCAGATACTGTGCCAATCCATCTGGTGGAGGGTTTTCCTTTTTTCATTGACCTGCCACCCTCCCAAACATGATGTCTTTCTCCAGGGATTGGTCTCTTCTGACTCCACGTCCAAAATATGTAAAATGCAGTCTAGCCATTCTTCCTTCCAAGGAGCACTCTGGTTGCACTTCATCTAGGAGAGATCTGTTGGTTCTTTTGGCAGTCCATGATAAATTGAATTTAGGGGCTATTAAAACAAATCTCTGAACAGTGAAGGAAACTCTTTGCTCTTTTTGATAAAGATTAAAGTGAATTCAACTTTAAGATGACTACATATTAAATATATATGTAACTCTAATGTTATGAAAACTGGTATGTAAGTAATCTCTAACTTCTTTTTAAGCAGAAGGTAGAGGCTATGTTAGAGTTCTACATTCCCTAAAATACTTGGGTTATCAGTTTCTTAATTTATTTTCACATTGGGTACCACTTAAAGCTGTAGCCTAGGTTCAACTCTAATTGTAAGTCAGGCTGAGTGAATATAGAGATAAGGATAAGGAAGCAGAAGCCAGTGGCTCAGTGGTGGCGGGCTAAGGGAGCCAGGAGTGCTTTCTGCAGAAGGCAAATCTTATAACAGAGAACCTTAGCTGAGTGCTTCCTGTGCTTAGTGCTAGAGATACAGGGGTGATTAAGACACGGTTATTCCTCGTGGAGCTCATGAGCAGAGGGGGCCAGGAATAGATACGTAGATAAGCAGGTTAGCTGGTAGAGCACCACACTGCAGTCTCTGAGGTCCTGGGTTCAATTCCCAGCACCACAAAAATGGGAGGACATGGCAATCCACTCCCAAGGCAATCCCGAAACAAACAGCCATTGAAAACCCAATGAGGGTTGCTATGACTTGGACACGACTCGACGGCTCCTAACAACAACAAAGTTAGACCAGGGCCCTGATAGTTGCATGTTTAAGGTATTCTGAGGGACTGAGGAGGGACTGACCAGCCGTGTCTGGGCAAATGTCCAGAGGGCTCCGCTCAGAAAGTAGCCTTTGAAATGACTTGTAGACAGTAAGTGGAGATTCTCTGGGTGGATGAAGAGGGGAAACAGCATGTGGAAGAGATAGAGAGAAGACAGGTTCTTTCTCAGAATGCTGCCATGATGGGAAGTGAGGTTCAGTAACTCAGAGACACAGCCGGTATCAAAGCTCAGTGGTGGAGCGCGTGCTCTTGAGCTGCATCCCCAGCACCAGAGAAAACAAAGATAATAATAATTCCTGGAAGAAACAATTTTAACCTGCTGATCTAAGAACCAGAATGAGGAGTTTATAAATCTTGAGGCTTAATTATAATTTCTTGTTGTTGTTAGGTGCTGTCAAGTCTTGACCGACTCATAGTGACCCTCACAGGCTTTTCAGTGGCTGATTGTTTTGGGATTGCTTAGGGAGTGGACTGCCATGTCCTCTTATAATTTCTTACTATTTACTAAGCCCTCTTCTCTGTGCTGTGTAAAAGCTTCCTGCTTTTGTGTCTCCTGCAGTCTGATGTTTGCGCATCGCCCACGATCTTGGAGGGAAATGCCTATCAGATTTGCTGATTTTGGGGTTCTTCACAGAAACGAACTGTCAGGCACTCTAAGTGGCTTAACCCGAGTCAGGCGCTTCCAGCAGGATGACGCTCACATCTTCTGCACGATGGAGCAGGTAACAGTGAGGCGCGGTGAAGTGTGGCGGTCACACAGTCACATCTTTTAGTCCTTCAGCCTGGTCTCTAAGGGCTCATTCAGCTACAGCATTCCCTTGCTCTCTCATTTGGACCAACAGGTCAATGATTTCCTGACCTGGAATTTATTATTCTTTTTCTTTGGGTTTCTTCACTTATTTTATTTAACTTTATTAAGTAGAATATTTTAAGAGATTTGGTAGAATTTGTTTTTTTTTTTTTAACATTGCCTACAACTTAGAGCTTATGTTTTTAGTTCAAATTAACATCATCATGCAGAAGGGCACTGTCAGACACTGTCAAACAATTTGACCTAGTTGATAGTTACAGAAGAATAGCAGAATATACCTTCTTTGAAATTGCACATAGAACTAGGGCATGATGGCACATCCCTATAATCCCAGTGACTGGGGATGGGGAGCCAGGAGGAACATGAGTTTGAGGCCAGAGGCAGCCTGCATAACTTAGTGACACCCTGACTGAAAATAAAAATTAAAAAAATAAATGCTCTGGGGATGCAGCCTAGTGGTAGAGTATTTCCGAAGTACATGCAAGGACCTGAGTTCAATAAATACCCAAGTGCGGCAAAAAAAAAAATAAATAAAATAAAGGTGCACATAGAATATTTATCAAGATATTCTGAGCCATGAAACAAATCTTAATAAATTTAAAGGGATTTTATAAAACAAAACTCTGTTAAGGCCAGGCTGTGCAGCTATCTGATATGAAAACATCTTTAATTTTAGAAAATGCTATAAATGAATTTAAGTTTTTTTTTCCCCCCCAGTACTTAAGAGTTGAACCTAGGGCTTCATACATAGCTTGCAAGT
>VMDO01028611.1:0-23687 GCA_007922755.1 Pedetes capensis
GAGGAAGAAGAAGAAGAAGAAGAAGAAGAAGAAGAAGAAGAAGAGGCGGCGGTGGCGGCGGAAGAAGAGGAAGAGGAAGAAGAGGAAGAGGAAGAAGAGGAAGAGCAAGAGGAAGAGGAAGGAGGAGGAGTTTGAAATGAGCTTTTAAGGGTGGACCCAAATCCATTATGACAAGTGTCTTTTCTTCTTTTTTCTGAGCTGGGGACGGAATCCTGAGCTTTGCACATACTGTGTAAGCCCTCTGTCACCAAGCTACTTCCCCAGCCCTGACAGATGTCTCTGTAAGATTAGGATAGAAACACACACAGGAAAGACCATGTGAGGACGCGGGGAGGAGACAGCCACTCATAAGCCACTGAGAGAAGTCCCAGAGGGTCTCAACCCCGCCGACACCTTGATCCTGGATGCGCAACCTCCAGAATTATGAGAAAATAAATTTCTGTTGCTTAAACCACGCAGTCCTGGCCACTCACTAGGGCAGCCTCAGCAAACATATATATCTTCCGGAAACCTCTAGTATCTCACTTCTTTCTGGAATTAGAAGCTGTGGTTCTGGGTACAGGTGACCCTCACTGAGGGACTCTGAAGTTCACAGTTTAGACTAACGGGCCTTACATTTGAACATGGACTAAGATTTCTTGGCTGGCTAGTTAAAACACGAACAGCCAGTCCGGCTCCCAGAGATTCCAAACCAGAGGGCTGGACAGACCTGAAAATCTCCATCTCTTTCTTTTTTGTCATTGTTTTTGTTTGTTTTTGAGACGGTCTCACTGTGGAGCCCAGGCTGGCCTCAAACTTCAGAGCCTCCTGCCTCAGCCTCCCCAGTGCTGAGATTACACCCATGTACCACTATGCTTAGCTTGATTCAGCCATAGCCCTGTGGCATCCGATCCCGTCAGATCTTGGAAGCTAAGCAGGGTTGGGCCTGGTTAGTCCTTGGATGGGAGACCACCTGGGAACACCAGATACTGTAGGCTTGGGAGAAGGACCCAGCAACCCACTCCGAAATATCAGTCTGCCATTGGAGAAAACAAAAACAAAAACCTATGAATAGCAGAGAAGCACTGACAATAGTGTTTCACCTGTTGTATGTAGGGTCACTATGAATGGGATACCAACTTGAGGGCACCTAAATATTGCCTACAGCTGAAGCCCTGTGGCATCCGATCCTGTCAGATCTCGGAAGCTAAGCAGGGTCAGACCTGGTTAGTCCTTGAATAGGAGACCGCCTGGGAACACCAGGTGCTGTTGGCTTGGGAGACAGACCCAGTAACCCACTCCTAACAATCAATCAGCCATTGAAAACCCTACGAACAGCAGAGAAGCACTGACAATAGTGTTTCGTCTGTTGTACACAAGGTCGCTATGAGTTGGATACCGACTCAGCGGCACCTAACAACAACAAGGATCAAACTCAGGTCATCACACATGCTAGGCAAGCACTCTACCACTGAGCCGCATCCCCAGTACTCAAGTTGAAAAATGGTACATCAAGATATCATAACTTGTGCCTATCTGTATTTCTTTTCTTTTCTATTCTATTCTGTTCTGTTCTATTCTATTCTATTCCATTCTATTCCAGTCCATCTGATCTTAACATGCGGTTCCCGACCCACTAAATTGACTGCATGCCCCATTGAGGCGTTGCAACCTGCAATTTGGAAAGTGTAGTAGAGCGTGAAATACTTTTTATAGGAGCCAGGAGCGTGGTCTGGGTTGAGCAGGAAGGGCCAGTGTCCTCTGAGAGTTATCACCGGCTGGCTTTAAGCAGGGAAGGGAGGCGGTGTTGCTCTGGGAGGCTCCCCTGCAGGCAGCCGCGTGGGTGGGCCGAAGGGCAAAGGCCAGCAGCGAGGTCAGGGCTGCCTTAGGCCTTCCTGCTTCTAAACGCGCCACCCAGAAAACATCTCCCTGTGGGAGCCATGAATGGCAGGATTCAGCTCCCGCGTGGGCTCCTCCTTCGGGAAGCCTTCGGGATTGCCTCCCTATATCAAAGGGCTAAGACTCTTCATTCCCAAGACTGCAGCTGCTGGGGTCCTCTCTGTCCCCCTCCCAACGCCCACCGGAGCCGGTGTCTCAGGAAGGGAGAGCTAAATGAAGGGCTTATCCCCAGCCCCAGCCCCAGCCTCCCCAACCTCCCACCCTGCATCCTGGCAGCTGCCCTGGCCCCCCACCCCTGGGACCTGCCTGGCGCCACTGGGGTCAGGCCAGCTGAGGGTTCCGGGCATGGGTGGAGGGCGCTACCCAGGGCGGGGAGTGGCCAAACGTGGCGTGGGGATGGAGACCGGCGAAACGCACGGGGAAGCGCGCTCCCCGCCCAGCTGCAGCCTTCCCGGCCCAGGCGCTTGGAAGGGCTCCCGGGCACGCAGCGGGCTGGGGAGGCGGCAGAGATAAGCCCGTGGGCGAGGCGGAGAGCACGGGCAGGAGCCGGGCATGCAGGAGAGCCTCCGCAGCCCTGCCCGCTGCCTGCCAGCTCCTGGAGCCAGGTGGTGACCTCGGGGGGTCAGCGGCTGAGCCCCAGGCGCTACCAAGTACCCGGCCCAGGGAGGAAGGGCCCCTGCTGCCCAGGCACTAGGCAGCACCCGCAGCGGGCGGGGTGAAATGCCCCTGATGCAATGCCCCAGGAAGCCCCCTGCAGCCCCAGTGCCTTTGCGCATCCTCAAGCTAGTCCCGCTTGTTGTTGTTGTTGTTGTTAGGTGCCATGGAGTCGGTATCCGACTCATAGCGACCCTCACAGGGTTTTCAATGGCTGAGTGCTTCGGGATTGCCTTGGGAGTGGATTGTCAGGTCCTTCTCCCATTTTGGGGGTGCTGGGAATTGAACTTGGGACTTCAGAGACTGCAGCGCAGAGCTCTACCAACTGAGCTAAATCCCAGCCCAGTCCTGCTTAGCAGGAGCATTTAGTGAGTCCTGAATGCCTTTGGTGTGCACCCGGAATAGCTCCCCTCTTGCCCCTTTTTTCTAAACAGCAACCCAAATGGGAAGCTAAGAGCAGTATGAAGTTCTCTTCCCTTTGTTTTAAGAGTTACCATCCAGGCCAGGCACGGAGGTGACCGTCTGTGATCCCAGGGTTTGGGAGGCTGAGGCACGAGTATCACAAGTTCAAGGCCACAGGCAGCCTGCATAACCTAGCGAGACCCTGCCTCCAAATAAAACATAAAAATAAAACTGGGCTGGAGATGCAGCCCAAGGGTAGGGCGCTTGCAAAGTACATGCGAGACCCTGGATTCAACGGCACAAAATCAGTAAGTAAAGTATTGAGAAACCCAGAGGAGGAGGACCAGAAAGGAGCACTTCCTGGGGATTGAGCTCGGCCCTGCTTCCTTGGAAGTGTTCTGAGAGGCGGCTCCGTCTCCAGCCTCAGCAACACCCCTGCACATTCTTGGGGTGCAGAGAAGCGTGCAGCCTCCAAAAGGAGGCGAGGGAGGCTGGGCCTCGCTGTGCAGAAGGAGATACCAGGACTTAAGCATGGGGTGGAGGGTGCAGGGGAAGACCCCGTCTGTGGGATGGAATTCACTGCCGCCCGCCTGCCCAAGTGACAGGGGCTTAGAGTTAAAATTAAGTAGATCTAAGAAGACATCGGAGAGAGCTCTTTTTGGCGGGCCCTGAGTTTGTAGACAGGGCTCCTAACCCCTGTGTTTATAAACCGGGATAATAATATCCCCGATGGAAAACAGAGATGTGCTTTTGTAAACTGTCAAGTGTCAAGTAGATGAGAGGCGTGTTGGGACTGCTCGGTCCCCAGACCCCTGGGGAGTTGGTGCTCAGAGCAGCCTGGCTTGTAACGCTCCCCCCAAACAGCAGCAGACAGCCCGCAAGGCGATGTGGGAACAGCCAGTCCAGGACACCCCGCCTCCCACCAACCCCCCCACCGCCGGCTCACATGGGCCAAGGACCCAGACTGACAAATGACTCAGACACACAAACAGCCGGGTCTGGGGGACAGCGCGAGGTGGCTGGGCTGGTGACGGGTGGCTGGACAACCAGGGCATGCCAGGGCAGCGTTTGTGGGGAGGGGCTGCCTCCTAATAATACCTGCCAGTCCAGGGTCCTCTACCCACCCAGCCTCCATCAATGGCTTCAGCTGCCTGATGGGGTATCACAGATCCCATACCATGCTTGAGCACTTACTGTATACCAGAGTCGGACAGATAGAGGTTTTCTATCTTTTCTGGTTTTTCAATACTGGGCAGTCGAGCCCCAGGCTTCACAACTGAGTCACCTCCACCCCCCAACCCCTCCTTTTTTCCAATTTATTTATTTATTCATTTATTTATTTATTTTCAGTACTAGGGATTGAACTTAGGACCTCGCACATGCTAGCCAAGTGCTCTACCACTGACTCACACCCCCAGCCCTCCTTTTTAAAAACTTATTTATTTAGACGGGCGCGGTGGCGCACGCCTGTTATCCCAGCAACTCGGGAGGTGGAGGCAGGAGGATTGCAAGTTCGAGACCAGAGGCAGTCTGTGTAACTTAGCGAGACCCTGTCTCAAAAAATTAAAAAATGGGCTGGGGGTGCAGCTCAGTGGTCCAGCACTTGCAAAGCATGCAAGCGTGAGGTCCTGGGTTCAACCCCCAGTACTGCAAAAAACAAAAAAAATTATTTACTTATTTACTTCATTTATTTATTTTCAGAAGTAAGGGGCTGAACCTAGGGCCTCATGCATGCCAGGGCAGCTATCTCCCACCGTGCTGCACTCTATCCCCATATATATATATATATATATATATATATGTATATGTATGTATATGTATGTATATGTATGTATATGTATAAGTATATATGTATATATACACATATATATGTATATATGTATATATGTATGTATGTATATATGTATATGTATGTATACACACACACACACACACACACACACACACACATACACACACACTGGGGGTTGAACCCAGGGCCTCGCGCCTGCATGCTCTGCAAGTGCTGGATCACTGAGCTGCACCCCAGCCCATTTTTTTTCCTTCTTGAGACAGGGTCTCGCTAAGTCACGCAGACTGCCTCTGGTCTCGAACTTGCGATCCTCCTGCCTCCTCCTCCTGAGCCGCTGGGATTACAGGCGTGCACCACCGTGCCCAGCCTCCCTGTTATATTTTGAGTAGCATCCTGCTAAATTGAGCAGGCCGCCCCTGGCAGCGGGCTCTCCCGAGTCCATGTGACCCAGGTGTGCCCTGATGACCTGGCTAGGGATTTGAACCTTAAAGGCTCGTGAAGACTCCTATCGCCAGAGGAGAATGCTGGGATTTCTCAGAGTTCACCATAGCTGAGGGCTGGGATTTAGCTCAGTGGGTAGAGTGCCGCTCTGCAGTCTCTGAGGTCCCAAGTTCAATTCCCAGCACCGCAAAAATGGGAGAAGGACCTGGCAATCCACTCCCAAGGCAATCTCGAAACAGTCAGCCATTGAAAACCCTATGAGGGTCGCTATGAGTCAGACAAGACTCAATGGCACCTAACAACAACAACAACATCATGGCTAATGTCACCATGATTAAGGATGATTAGGTGGCACGCCTAAGCTTACCCCAACACTAGTCCCCATCACAACCACAATGACATCACCTTCGTCCCCTAACCTGGGGGCAATGGATGATGGAATTCCAACCGCCTCCCCCAGCTCCCCAGCCCTGCTCAGGGCACAGCCTGTCTCTCCCTCCAGCCAACCCCACCAAATGACCGGAGACCCAAGTGGCCCAGTCCATGGCGAATCCCACCTATTTGCAGCTGCAGATCATTTCACCTTAGCAAAGACCGATGCCTTGTCCCCCTGGGTTGCCTCTTCCTTTCCTGCCCACCGTCCAGTATAGGGGTTCCCAGCCCCAACTGGGCAGCCACAAGCCACAGAAAGGCTTCCCCACTTTCCAACCAAGGTGTTGGCTCTGGCCCGATCCTGCGTGGGAGCTCAGTAGGTGGCCGCCCTTTCTGGTTCAGTGACCAGCATGAGGGCAGGACCTCGCCCTAGCAGCCTCCAAGGATGTCCCTCCTTTGTCCCCAAGCCCCTTCCTGCCTTGAACCTGCATGCAGCAAGATCCTCGCTTGGATCTCTCCACATTCCCTCCTCGCTCACCAAAGCTAAGTGGGCCTGCCGGGCGCAGTGGCGCACACCTGTCATCCCAGCGGCTCAGGAGGCAGAGGCAGGAGGATCGCAAGTTCAAGACCGGAGGCAGTCTGCATAACTTAGTGAGACCCTGTCTCAAAAAGTGAAAAAATGGGCTGGGGGTGCAGCTCGGTGGTCCAGCACTTGCAGAGCATGCAAGCGCAAGGCCCTGGGTTCAACCCCCAGTACCACACACACAAAAAAAGCTAAGTGGGCCTCATCCTCACCTGCCCCTTCCTGGATGGAAACTGTGCTGTCCCTTGCAGGGACCACTGGCTTTATGTTGCTACGGAGTCCTTAAAATGAGACTTGTCCAGAGACATACTCTAAATGTAAAATGCACCCCAGTTTTAAGGATTTGTACCAAAAAAAGGATGCAAAATATATAACCAGTAATTTTTATATGGGTTGCCTGCCGAAATGAAATTTCAGATTTACTAGATTCAACACAACAAATTAAAATTAATTTTACCTAAGATCGCTTTTATTTTAGGGAGCTACTTTGTTGTTGTTAGGTGCCATCGAGTTGAGTCCAACTCATAGTGACCCTAGGTACAGCAGATCGAAATATTTCTTGATTCTGTGCCAAGCACGTGATCTTATTTATATTTAAGCCCATTGTCGCAGCCACTGTGTCAAACGGAGCTACTAAAAAGTTTAAAATCAGAGAACAAAACCGGGAATGGTGGACCCCGTCTGTGATCCCAGTACTGGAGAGGCTGAGGCAAAAGGATCACAAGCTCCAAGCCAGCCTGGGCCTCACGAGACCGTGTCTCAACCTGGAGAGATCTCGTCTCAAGGAGGGGGTAGGAGCCTGGTGTGGTGGCCACGCCTATGATCCCAGCACTAAGAAGGCAGAGAAAGGAGGCTCGCAAGACCCCGACCAGCTGGGTATCGGGAGACCTTGTCCAACTTTGCGAGATCTCGTCTCAAGGAAGGGGAGGAGCCTGGCGTGGTGGCCACGCCTGTGATCCCACCACTTACGACCAGGCAGGTGAGTCGCGAGTTCGAGGCCAGCCTGGGCTCCATAGCAAGACCTGTCTAAGATAAAATAAGTGAAATAAAGTAAAAAACGGGTTCTGGCCTCAGTGTCTGAAGCAGGAAAGGTGGGGA
Organism: Pedetes capensis; assembly: GCA_007922755.1. Lineage (NCBI taxonomy): Eukaryota > Metazoa > Chordata > Mammalia > Rodentia > Pedetidae > Pedetes > Pedetes capensis. Next base: position 7,221 of record VMDO01028611.1, read on the forward strand.
AAGGTGTGTTCTGGGGTCCTGCACCTGCCTTGCTCAGAGGATCTGCCCCACCCAGCATTCACTTCCTTCCAAAGCCTTATTTTGGCCTATATGCAAATTCCTGCACCCCTACCTGTGGACCCATCGACTGTTTCCTTTGGGGCTGGCTGGAAAGGCCCTCGCTCTCACAGAGGTGTGAATGACTACCAGCAGGTCTGCGGCAGTCCTGGGAGAAAGCAGAGCTGGGGTCTCAGGTCGGACTGAATCCTGCTCTGCCTGGATTAAGCCCACAGTCTGTCTGTCCATCTCACTGGCCCAGGGATTCACAGAGCAGCATGTCCATATAGAGAGGGGGAAGAAAACCTAAAACCATACCCAAGCGATTCTGGGGGTCTGTCTACACCAGCAATTTTTTTTTTATCTCTGTGTCTGTGTCTGTGTGTGTGTGTGTGTGTGTGTGTGTGTGTGTGTGTGCGCGCGCGCGCGTGCGCGCATGCTACTGGGGGTTGAACCCAGGGCCTTGTGCTTGCAAGTGCTGGACTGAGCTGCTGCCTCCAGCCTTTTTTTCTTTTCTTTTTTTTTTTTTTTACTTTTTTGAAGCAGGGTTTCACTAAATTACGCAGACTGCCTCTAGTCTCGAATTTATGATCCTCCTGCCTCTGCCTCCTGAGCCACTGGGATTACGGGTTATGCACCACGGGGCCCGGCTCTTTTTTATCATTTTTTGAGACAGGGTCTCAACACGTAGCCCAGGCTGGCCTTGAACTCTCAATCCTCCAGCCTCGACCTCCTGAGTGCTGGGATTATAAACTGGCACCACCATGCCAGGCTCTGCCCCCACCTTGAGACAAGATCTCCCAAGGTTCAGACAGGGTCTCCGGAGGCCCAGGCTGGCCTGGAACTTGCCATCCTCCTGCCTCAGCCTCCTGAGTGCTGGGATTATAGTCGTGGCCACCACACCCAGCTATAACAACATCGCCGTCCCAATCTCCTGGAAGACTTATCTCTGCTTATTATGCAACACTGTTTTTTTTTTTTTTTTTTTAATGCGGCACTGGGGGTTGAACCCAGGGCCTCGAGCCTGCATATTCTGCAAGTGCTGGACCACTGAGCTGCACCCCCAGCCCATTTTTTTACTTTTTGAGACAGGGTCTCACTAAGTTATGCAGACTGCCTCTGGTCTCAAACTTGCGATCCTCCTGCCTCCACCTCCCCAGCCGCTGGGATGACAGGCGTGTGCACCGTGCCTGGCTTATGCAACACTCTTAAATGACAGCAGAGACAGAAATGGCTTTGCCAGCACGTTGCCCTCCATGGCACCCAACGTGAACTCAAGGACATCTATAGGAAAGTCCCTCAGAGAGAGCCAGGGGTCAGGGATGACCAGGGAGCCTCACCCATGAAGGTCCAGCATCCAGTCCTCCAGGACCAGCCTGGGGGTTGCGGAGCAGCTCAGGAGGCCAGGAAGGAGGCTGTTCAGGGGAAAGAGGGCCACAGAGCAGGTTGACCAGGGATGGGCGGGGCCTGGAATGTATCTGAACGGTTCGTAAGCGTCTCTGAGCAAAGCAATGACATCCTCAGAAACCGCTGGAGGCCAGTTCTCTGTCCTTCCCTGAGGCATCCGTGGCCCACAGCAAGCCAGGGAGCAAGCGGGCAGGAAGGCGTCTCAGCGATCGCAGTCAGGGCCACAGTCCAGGGTTCCACGGATTTGTTTGCTTCTTTGTTTCTTTCTTTTTTTCCAGTACTGGGAGGTTTGTTGTTGTTGTTGTTGTTGTTGTTGTTGTTGTTGTTTTGCGGTACTAAGGGTTGAGCCCAGGGCCTGGCGCCTGCATGCTCTGCAAGTGCTGGACCACTGAGCTGCATCCCCAGCCCATTTTTTTTTACTTTTTGAGACAGGGTCTCGCTAAGTTACGTAGACTGCCTCTGGTCTCGAACTTGCGATCCTCCTGCTTCCACCTCCCAAACCGCTGGGATGACAGGCGTGCGCCACCGCGCCTGACCGGTACTGGGAGTTGAACCTGGGTCTCCTACATACTTTGCAAGCACTCTCCCATGGATCTCCACTCCCAGCCCCTTTCTTATTTTTGATTTTGAGACCAGGGTCCCACTAAGTTATACAGGCTGCCTCTGGCCTCGAACTTGCGATCCTCCCGCCTCTGCCTCCCGAGTCGCTGGCATGACAGGCGGGCCCCACCACACCCAGCCCTGGTTCTACCTGAGTGGCCTCATTTTAGTTTGAGACAGGGTCCTGCTCAATTGCACAGGCGGCCTCTGCAGACTCTCCATGTCTACAGGCGTTGCTCCCCGGACCCCCAGACCTGCCTGGCCCTCCCACGCCAGTTTTTGGCAGGGGCTCTCTCTAGCCAGGCCTGGGGGTGTACAGCCAAGCAGGGAGAGGGTGCCCGGGCTGTGAAGGCAAAGAGAGAACTCGAGGTGGGTGCAGGACCCAGGGCGCCGGCCAGCAGCCTCAAGTCTACCCCGGGAATCGAGCCTCCACACGTCTCCCGGCTCCCCACGCCGAGCCCTCTCCTGCTGGCTCCAGCCATTTTCTCAGCCCTGGAATTAATAAAGACTGAGCAGTCTGCGGTTTACAAGTCTGAAAACTGGTTCCTGCCCACGTCACTGCCCCAAGAGGAGTGGGGCCCAGCTCCCCACCAGCGGCCTCTGCTTTCCTCCTTCCCAGGAGGGACCAGGCACACAGAGGCACCCAGGACCTCCCCTACCCCCAGCAGGCTCTTCCTGGGCCTGGGGCATCAGACCCTTCCCCCCGCAGCCTCTTCCCACCCCAGCGAGGGCTGAGTGGGGGGGCTTTCAGACCTCATGATCATCAGCTACCACAATGTGCCCCACAAAATATATATCACATAAGAGCTGTACACTTGCCATGCAAGCAATGCTTCAGGACATAGGACGCTCCGTGTCTGTCTATCTGTCTGTCTCTCTCTCTAGATAAGGCCTTTCTATGTAGCCGAGGCTGACCTCAAACTCACTGCGTGGCTCAGGCTGGTGTAGAACTCGCGAGATCCTCCTGCCTCCACCTCCTGAGTGCTGGGATCACAGGCCCCCACCTCAGGCTCTTCCCTCACCTCAAGAGATATCCCAGGGCTGAGACAGGATCTCGTGAGGTTAAGACAGGGTCTCCGGAGGCCCAGGCTGGCCTGAATTCTCGATCGTCCTGTCTCAGCCTCCTGAGTGCTGGGATCACAGGTGTGGCCACCATGCCAGGCTCCTCCCCTACAGTGAGACGAGATCTTACAAAGTTGAGACAGGGTCTCATGAGGCTAAGATAGGGTCTCCGGAGGCCCAGGCTGGCCTAAAATTCACCATCCTCCTGCCTCTGCCTCCTGAGTGCTGGGATCACAGGCAGGTGCCACCACATCTGGCTTTAGGAAGATTCTCCTAGTATGTTACCTACCTTCCAAATTTTTGGAGTGGCCATGGCTAAAGACCCAAGGAACGAGAGGGATCGCCCAGGGTCCCAGGGTAGCTCAATAGAGAGCCAAGGCTGACGGCTACACCAAAAACAGGAGCCGTGCTTGGAGAACTGGTGATGGCAATGGTCTTCTGAGCACTAATAACAGTACCAGATGAATATAGAGCACAGTTGATGCGGCAGGCACAGTGCCCACCTTTTATTTTTGCAATCATCTTCCCAGGTAAGGATATTTGCCACCACTTGACAGATGAGGAAACTGATTTCTATGGAGAAATCAACCCCCTAGAAAGTGCTAGAACCAGCCAAGTATAGTGTTGCAATCTGTAATCCGAAGCACTGCTTGGGAGGCTGAGTCTGGAGGATCGTGAATTCGAGGCCAGCCTGGAGTACACAGCGAGAGAAAGAAAGGAAAGAAAAAAAGAAAGAGAGAAAGAAAGAAGGAAAGAAAGAACAAAAGAAAAGAAAACAAAAGAAGAAAGAAAAGAAAAAGGAAAAGAAAACAAAAGAAGAAAGAAAAGAAAAAGGAAAAGAAAACAAAGAAAATAAGAAAAGAAAAAGGAAGAGAAAACAACGAAAAGAGAAAAGGAAAGAAGAAAAAGAAAAGAAGAAAAGAAAAGAGAAAAGAAAGAGAAGAAGTGCTACAGCGAGAACTTCGCCCTAGGTCCACCTGAATCCAAGGCCTGCCTTTGACATCTCTGCTCCTGGCCACCCCTGCCAGCTCTCCAGACTGTCTCTGTGCTCCTGGCAGGACAGGAGTGTTTAACTCATCCCTCTGGGCCATCTGGTCGCAGGGAAAAGCCCCCAGGACACGCAGCCTTGACTTTGTCCCCTGACCAGGAGTAACTGAGGGCACATAACCAGTTTCCCCCTCTATCTCTGGTTCCCACATTTCTTTTCCACTAACAGGACCCGGGAAGGCCTTGACCCTCCCCTGATCCACTTCCAAAGACCCACAAAACCCCAGGGCCCCATACACTGAGGGGCAGTGGCAGGCAGGGGCTGGAGTTCTGCGGGCGATCGGTCCCGGCTGCTTCAGCGCAGGCCGCCCCCTGCTGTCCACTAGTGGAATTGCAGCCCTGGCGTTCCCAGAGCAGCCGGAGCAACCAGCCCTCTGATGTGGCCAGATCTGATCTGGACCCTGCTCCGTGCTGGGACAGGTGGTGACCAATGGCAATGAGGAGCCTGGCCTGCCCCTGCATGGGGCTTCCATCTCCCTGTTCCCTACCAGACACCTGGAGTCCAGGTGTCTGCCTGGACGAGGTGTCCAGGTGTTTGCCAGAAGAGGTGGCCTGTGCCCAGGGCCCGTGTGGGGCTGTGACCTTGACCTATGCAGAATGAATCCTGGTTGTCAGGGTCCCCTCCGTGCCCCAGGGGACAACACGGGCATGCCCTTCTCTCCCAGGCCGATCGCCCTGGCCTCTGCAGACCTGCCAAGACCCTTTCCCCAGCTTTGGGTGGGAGGTTTACCCCTCAACGGAGCCCCGCCGTGGCCAGGCTCCCCCATCCTGCCCACCAGGTGCCCCGCAGGCCCTATCACCCCACTGTTACCTTGCAGACCATGCTGCCTGCAGATTTTCCACTTCTGCTCGTGTTGCTCCCCAGCCCCCCCAGACCTGCCCAACCTTCCCACCGCCAGTGTTGGGCAGAGCCTGTCTCTAGCCAGGCCTGGGGTGTGTGTGTGTGCGGAGGGGGGGGTGTCAGGGTGTCTGGAGGGCCAGGGTGGGGGTTGCAGCGCGGGACAGCTGGCCCGTGTCCCCACACTGGGCCCGGGGCCCAGCCGGAGGGGCGGGGGCCTGGCCACTTAGGCCTTGGCTGGGGCCGAGATTTTTGGCCAAGCCGCCTGGGCCCCTCCCTCCCGCTTCCTCTCCCGAGGGCTGTCCTGGCAGAGGCCTTCTCGCACTTTCGGGTAGGAACCCGGCCAGCAGCGAGAGCAGAGCCGCAGAGGGAAAGCGGGAAAGAGACGGGGAGAGAGTGTGTGTGCGTGCGTGTGTGTGCGTGTGCGCGTGTGTGCAGGAAAAGGGCCCACAGTCCAGGCAGGCCCAGCCTGGGAGCCTCGCGGGGCCTTTCGTAATTGCCCCCTGCCCGCGGCCCCTCCCCCAGCCTCCCCCTCCTCCCGCCCGCCCTCCCTCCCTCCCTCCTTCCCTCGCAGCCGGCCGACGAGGCAGCAATTAAGCTTTGCGGATAAAACGAGGCGCGGAGAGCCGGCCGGGGCATTCCTCCCAGCGATGGCGGGTCTGACGGCGGCGGCCCTTCTGCTCGTGCTGAGCCTCCTGCACCCCGCACAGCCAGGAGGTAAGGGGGCCCTCGCCCTGCCCAAGTCACCCGCAGCCAGGTGGCCGGACGGATGGGGAGACTGGCGGACGGATGGGCCAGGGAGACCCCCTGCACCCCTACCTCCTCCGCACCTCCAGCCGCGGGGTCCCCTCCCCAGAGCCAGCCCCGCGCCAAGGGGGGATACTGTCAAACAGGCACGGGCGACCCAGGAGGGTCCCCATCCCGTGTCCGCGATCGTCTGCCCCCGAGAGCCAAGGGGGCGCCTGCTCTGCCCCGTGCCCTCCCAGCGGGACCTCCGTGGCCCTGGTGCGCACCTGTGGACCCAGCTGAGCGCGCAGAGCACCTGGGTTGGAGCGCACTCCGCACTCCGCGCCAGAGAGCTGCTTGGCCTCCGGTGTTCCTGGGCTGGGAAGCTGAGATCCACCTGTGAGGAACGTCAGGGTCTAGTGGATGATGGGGTCGCGGTTGGAAAGCTGGGGCTGGGGTTTGTCCCTGGAGTTGTTGTTGTTGTTAGGTGTCGGGGAGTTGGTACCCGACTCATAGCGACCCTCTGTACAACAGGCGAAACACTATTGTCAGTGCTTCTCTGCTGTGCATAGGGTTTTCAATGGCAGATTGATTTTTGGGAGGGGGTTGCTGGGTCCTTCTCCCAAGCCTACAGCACCTGGTGTTCCCAGGCGGTCTCCCATCCAGGTACTAACCAGGCGCGACCCTGCTTAGCTTCTGAGATCTGACGGGATCGGATGCCACAGGGCTATGGCTGCAGGCTGTCCCTGGAGAGGGGGATTAAAATCGGGACTCGGGAATGTGAGTGTGGGTGTGTACACGCACAGGAACAGGGATGTCCCATACCGTGCCACCCGGGTATCCGCGTGCGCCTAAGCTGGAATGGATCGCTGAAGGGAGAGGGAATTTTCGGGGAGGTGTTAATGTCAGCATAGAGGTTCATCCCTAAACAGGTGGATGTGGATGAGGGTGTCAAGTGGGAAGCTGCCTCTCAGTGTCTCCTGCAAGGGTCTGCCACCCACAGGGTGTGGTAGTGGCCCCTGCCTGGGATCCCAGCACTCGGGAGGCTGAAGCAGGAGGATCCTGAGTTTTAGGCCAGCCTGGGCCTCACAAGACCCTGTGTCACTCAACCTCTTGAGATCTTGAGTCAAGGTGGGTGAGGAACCTGGTGTGGTGGCCACGCCTGTGATCCCAGCACTCAGGAGGCCGAGGCAGGAGGATGCCAAGTTCAAGGCCAGCTTGGGCTACATAGTGAGACCTTGTCCCTTGTCTCAAAAAAAAAAAAAAAGGCTGCCATCCCATAGACACGGACACCTAGGAGACCTGCCGTCCAGGTGTGTCACTGAGCAGCTGTCGCTGTGCACGTGACTGTATGCCTGTGCATATGTGTGACATGGAATGTAAGCAAGGGCAGACAAGCTGGGGACAGTGCGTGGCTGGTGTCCGAGGCTGGAGTGGACCGCAGGGTCTTCGTGGTGTCCATCTGGTTTGTGTGTGTTGTGACCCGGACACAGCTGGTCGTGTCGGGCCGCTCCCAGAGGGGAGCCACCGAAGGTACCTCAGCTTTGGAAAGAGAGCGCAAAGTCCCGAGACCTCTGGTGGGCTGGCTCGGGTGGGGTCCGGTTTCCGTGGGAGTCTGTCTGTCCATCCGCCTTGCCATGGGAACTCGACCTTGGTGGGTGGGGGGTGTAGAGAGCAGCGAGGGGGAATGGGGCTGGAGCCGGCCGCCCGGCAGGGGCAACATCTGCTTCCGTGAAAATGACAGGCTGGGTGTGCTGCTGGGAGCAGGGGTCCTTAAGTCTGAGGGGGGGGGGCTCCAACAGGCAGGGCCCGGCAAGCCAGCCCCTGGGGAGCAGGCGTTCTGGGTCCCCTGATCCTCCCCCCTCAGGTGTGGCCCCCCAAACCTTGCCCTCCTGCAGTGACTGTTCATCATGGAAGGAACCCAGGGAGTTGGGAACTATGGTCTTTACAAGTGGGGAAACTGAGGCTGGGTGGGATGGCGCCTCCCTGTGATGCCAGTACTGGGGAGGCTGAGGCAGGAGGATCGGGAGTTCCAGGCCAGCCTGGGCCTCTCGAGACCCTGCCTTAACCTTGAGAGATCTTGTCTCAATCTCGTGAGATCTTGTCTCAGTGTGGGGAATAGCCTGGCGTGGTGGCTCCCGCCTGGGATGCCAGCAACTCGGGAGGCTGAGGCAGGAGGATCTGAAGTTCCAGCCCAGCCTGGGCCATATAGCAAGACCCTGTCTCAAAAAGAAAGAAGGAAAGAAAGAAAGAAAGAGAGAGAGAGAGAGAGAAAGAAAGAGAAAGAAAGAGAGAGGAAGGAAGAAAGAGGGAGGGAAAAGAAAAGAAAAGAAAAAAGATATGGAGAAACTGAGGCTCAGGCTATCTAAGGCAGCCCCTAGAGGTTAGTTATCAGCCAGCTCTGGACCCTGTGTCAAAGGATGAGGGACCAGGTAGCATTTGGAGAGAAGCAGGCTTGGGGCTGGGTCCTTTAAGGGCAGAATAAACCCTCTACTTGTGGCCTTAGCACCATAGGTCAGTTCTCAGCCACCGTCCTTGCGAAGACAAATCTCAGCTCTGTCCCAGGTGGCCGAAGTAGCCAGGTTCAAATTAGGGAACTGTGGACCGAAGACTTCTCCCAGGATCTACACTCAGAGCCTACAAAAGTCTGAAAAAGTCGGAGAGCGGGTGGGGCACGCCCGTCACACCCTCTTTGCCCCCTACCTGGCAGTCCTGAGCCAGTCCAGCCCCACCATACCCCCACCAAAAAGGAAGGTATCCTGTGTGAAGGTTCCATATTGGCAGTGGGGGTATGGATAGCACTCCTAGGGAGGAACAGCCTGCCCCAGCCGCCTGTGCCATTGAAACGGGGTGCAGGAGACATTAACCCATGTACAATCCTCTCTCCAATGCCAGAAACCTTCTTAGACTTTTGTTTGTTTATTTGTTGTCTGATTTCTAAGCTGAACAGGCTGCACGCCAAGGTTTTGCACCCTGGCTAGGCATGAGAGTCACTCAGGGAACTAATTTTGATGCTGGGGTCCCGCCCAAGAATTCTTGTTCTATTTGGTCCCGGAGGAGGCTGGTCTGGCCGACTTTTTTTTTTTTTTTTTGCGGCACTGGGGGTTGAACCCAAGGCCTTGCGCCTGCATGCTCTGCAAGTGCTGGACCACTGAGCTGCACCCCCCAGCCCATTTTTTAACTTTTGGAGACAGGGTCTCACTAAGTTATGCAGACTGCCTCTGGTCTCGAACCTGCGATTCTCCTGCCTCCGCCTCCCAAGCGGCTGGGACTTTTTTTTTTTTTTTAGTTCCCAGGTGCTTCTGATGAGCTGCCAGCCCGAGCATCTCCCGGTTTAAAGCTTGATCCTGCTCTGTGTGTCTTGCTGGGATCTAGGCAAGAGGGCAGATATTGACCCATTGTGGGAGGGGCCAGTCCCCCACCCATCGAGGACATTGTTTTTGAAAAGCCTTTGGCAGCCTAGTCCACGCAAACAACAAACAGCTTTGAAAGGTCTTATCTGTGGCTCCCCAGGCTGGCCCCCTGGACTTTGGTTTGGCAAAGCCCCCTGCCAAAGCCCAGCTGGCTCAGACTCCCTCCAAAGCAGGCTGCTCCCAGGTCTTTGAATCTGGAGCCCAGGCTCTAGGCAGAGAGCCTTGCACGTGACTGGGGTCAACTGTGGGTCCTGGGCTGGGTGCTTTATCTCGCCGGCTCTCAATTTTCCTAGCTGCAAAATGGGAAGAAAAATCCCCCCTGTTGGTAAACCCACCTCCTAGACTTGGTAACATCTGCCAAAAACAGCAAATACGAGGAATGTGGGAATGGTAATTTGGTCAAATGATACAGTCTCAGATTCGGAATTTGCTAACTTGGGCTGATTGTTATATCCTCGGTTGAATTTCTAGGCTGACTTCTCCCTTTGGGGGAGGGAGTAGCTGGTGTGTAAATAGGTGAAGGAAACAGTGAGGACTAGGGGAAGAGGTGGCCGGGAGGAGCCCCAGCAAATCCAGGAATGCTTCCTGGTGGAAGGGACATTTGAGTTAGACCCTGAAAGAAAAGTGACCATTGGAACAGGTGTGGTGTCGCCTGCGTACCCTCCCAGTACTCCCGAGGCTGAGATAGCAGGGTCTTGGGTTTGAGGACAGCCTGGGCTTCAGAGTGAGACCTTGTCTCAAAAACATTTTAATTCTTTTTTTTTTTTTCCTATTGCAGTCCTGGGGAGTTGAAGCCAGGGCCTCACGCACACTGCAGACGCTCTACCACGGAGCTGCACCCCCAGCTGATTTTTTTCTATTTCATTTTGAGTCAGGTTCTCACTAAATGACCCAGGCTGCCTCTGGCCTTGAACTTGCAATCCTCCGGCCCCCGCCTCCCAAACGAGTGAGTCACTGGGATTCCAGGCGTGCACCACAGCCGTGGCTTAAATTTCAATTTTCAAAAAAAGCAGAGGGGGGGATGCTTAGTTGGGTGCGGCAGCTGTAATCCCAGCTCTCGGGAGGCTGAGGCAGTGGGATCATGAGTTGGAGGCCAGCCTGGGCTACATAGCGGGACCCTCATTGTAAAGAAAGGAAAGGAAAGGAAAAAAGAAAAGAGGGGGCCAGGGAAGTAGTTCAGTAATAAAGTGCTTGCCTAGCATGTGCAAGGACTGGGTTCAACCACCCAGTCCTTCAAAAAAGAAAGAAGAAAAGAGAGAGAGGGAGGGATGGAGGGAGGAAGGAAGGAAGGAAAGAAGAAGAAAAAGAAAGAAAGAAACAAAGAAAGAAAGAAGGAAGGAAGGAAAGAAAAGGAAGGAAAGAAAGAAAGGAAGGAAGGAAGGAAGGAAGGAAGGAAGGAAAGAAAGAGAAAAAGAAGAGAAAGAAGGAGAAAGAAAGGAAGGAAGGAAAGAAAAAGAGAAAGAAAGAAGAGAGAAAGAATAGAAAGAAAGAAAAAGAAAGAAGAGAGAAAAAAGGAAGAATAGAAAGAAAGGAAAAGGGAGAGAAAAGAAGGAAGGAAAGAAGAGAGAAAGAAAAGGGAAAGGAGAAAGGAAGGAGAGAAAGAAAAAAGAGAGGAAGGAAGGAAAGAAAGAGAGAGAAAGAAAAAGAAAAGAATAAAGAAAGAAAAGAGAAAGAAAGAAGAGAGATGGGAAGTTAGACTTGGTCTGGGGGCACTGGAGGGCAGAATCAGAGAACCGGGGGAGCACAGTCTCCACAGGTGGAGGCCACAGCAATGAGAGGTAGTGAGCTTCCCGTCACCAGAGGTCTGCAAGCAGGCGCCCTGGGGCTGTCTGCGCAGAGGGGCCTCCAGCCCAGGCCAGAAGCCAGTCAGGCTGCCTGCAAGCCCAGGATCCCGCCGGTCAGATGCGAGAGACATGTTCCACCCCGGGCTGGCGGGCGGAACGAGCCAAACCCACATAAAACAAGACGAGGGTGTTCCAGGCCAGCTGCCGGCCAGCGGAGCTGAGCAGGAAGAGCCGCGGGCGCAAGAGCAGGCAGGAGGCAGACCATGAGCTCCGCCTGGGAGGCAGCGGAGGACTTGGAGAGGGGCGAGGCCCTTGTTCCTGGCAGGAAGAGCCGCCCATGCCAAGGGCCCAAAGAGGAGGTGGCATGGGGACGACCCGCGGGGCTGCGGGGTGGAGGCCCTGTATATGTTCTGCTCCCACTTTTTCTCACTTCTCCTGCACGGGGACAGAGAGATGGGCAGGAATCTTTGTAGCCACTCAGCCCCCTCCACGTCCTCCGTGCAAAACGGGGATCAGAGAGCGCCAGCTTGGCTGGGCGTGGTGCATGCTGAGAATCCCAGCCTTCCGGAGGCAAGGGCAGGAGGATCCCGAGTTCTAGGCCGGCCTGGGTCTCGCGAGATCTCATCTCAAGGTGGGGGCAGAGCCTGGGGTGGTGGCCACGCCCGTGATCCCAGCACTCCGGAGGCTGAGGCAGGAAGATCCCGAGTTCCAGGCCAGCTTGGGCTACATAGTGAGACCCTGTCTTAAAAGTAATAATAATAACAATAGTGATCGTAATAATAATAGTAATAATAAAACAACTTCAGCTCTCCTGGCTGTTCTGGGACAGGCAGGGAAGCAGCATTCTTCTCTGGCCACAAGCAGGATGTGGGGAAACAGAACCCCAAGAGAGAGCAAGTGTGGGTTAGCCAGGCCAGAGGGCTCCGGAAGACTTCCGAGTGGCAGAGACCGCCCCCCAACACACACACACACACACACACACACACACACACACACACACACACACACACAGAGGATTTATACCCAGGAGACAAAACAGGTCCACAAAGATCCACAGGCATCTTCTCTGCCTCCCCTCCACCTACTTCACCCATCATTTACCGAGCACCTACTGTATGCCCTGGGCCATGGATTGTGCAGCCAAGTGAAAAAACAGAGATTCAAGGTCATCAATTTATTTATTTATTTATTTATTTATTTATTTATTTTTTGCTGCTGTTCTGATCAATTACTCTGTGCTAGGTGTGGATAAGACTGGGGTTTAGCTCCATTGGTAGAGCGTTGCTCTGTGCTCCCTGAGGCCCTGGGTTCGATCCTCAGCACCGCAAAAATGGGAGAAGGACCTGGCAGCCACTCCTGTTAACAATCAGCCATTGAGAACCCTATGAATAGCAGAGAAGCACTGACCTAGTGCCAGGCATGGCACAGTGTCAGGGAGTGTTTCGTTCTGTTGTGCGTAGTTGTTACGAGTCGGACCTGACTCCATAGCACCGTACAGGACACAGTCTCTTATTTCAACCCTTTCAGGCTTGCAAGGCAGTGAGGATCAGCCCCACATTGCACAAAAAGGAAAGTGAGGCCTGGCGTGGTGGTGCACACCCGTAATCCCAGCCACTCAGGAGGCTGAGGCAGGAGGATTGCAAGTTTGAGGCAGCCTACGTAACGTAGCGAGACCCTGTCTCAAGATAAAAGATAAAAAAGGGGCCCAGGGATGCAGCTCAGTGGGAGAACACTTGCAAAGTATGAGCGAGGAGACCCTGGGTTTAGCCCCTCACTACCCCAATAAGTAAAGAAAAAGGAAAATGAGGCTCAGAGAGGTTAAGTGATTTTCCTGAGGTCACACAGATGGGCAGAAGCTGCAAAGCTAGGATAAGGAGTGTGTCTCGCCCTTCACACTGTTCCCTGGGGTCTGCTGGGGGGTCCTGGAGAGCAGAAGGCAGGGAAGAAAGGACAACAAGGAAGGAAAAAGAGAAGGCCCAGGAGGGAGAGAGGCAGAGGGGGAGAACGGAGCTCAGACCTGGGGGCCCGGGCCAGGGAAGGCACCAAAGGCTCAGGACGAGCCATGTGTGGATTTGGCAGGCTCTTGCTCATTACCAGCATCCCCAGCCCCCTGGGGCCCCCACCCTGAGCCCCTAAAGCTCTTACCAGATTGCTCACGCAGCTGACAAGACCCAGGCACCGGCGGGCCCAGCTGTGCGATGTCGCGGGCCTCCGAGGCGCCCAGGCTCCAGCTGCGTGACTGTCCCCACCCCCGAGACTCCGAAGCCCCCTTCAGGAGGGTGGAGCCCGGGGCGTTTGCAAGGTGACTTGTGGAGGTTGGCGGGGTCCTGTGGCGGAGCAGGGACCTGGTTTGGGACTCCGTTTGTTGCCATGATGATTGTTGCCATGACGACAGCTCAGCCCCCGTCCCCCTCTTTCCCCCAAGTCCACGGCCAGTAACAGGACTCTCCAGGGTCCTGTGGCGGAGCAGGGACCTGGTTTGGGACTCCGTTTGTTGCCATGATGATTGTTGCCATGACGACAGCTCAGCCCCCGTCCCCCTCCTCCCCCCAAGTCCACGGCCAGTAACAGGACTCTCCAGTGAAAGCTTTACTGGTCCACGGGGACTGAGCTCGTGACCTTGGCCGGGGAATTAGCTGTTCCTTAGGAAACTATTCTCTGTGCGCATTCATGGTGTCCCCCTCTGGGCCCCGGCGCCTCCCAAGACAGCCCCGGGTCACACAGCCAAAACTCCACCCAAGGATGGCTGCCCAGTGGCCGAGGACACTGACCTCACACCAGCCTATCAGTGTGGGAAGGGCCAGGATGGGGCTCTGGGCAGCTGCGTTTCCTCGCCTGGCCCACCCTCCCCTGTCTCCTCCAGCTCTGGCAGGGTGGCTCAGCGCTAGAGACGGCCAGCTGCACGCAGCTCGGACCCAGCCCCACGCAGGGTCCTCTGCCCTCAAGGACAGCCAAGTAGCATTTCAGTCAGAGGAAGCACTGCAGTTGAATCCGGGCTCCGTGGCCTCCTAGCTGTGTGGCCCTGGCTGCATCCCTTAACCTCTCTGAGCCTGATTTCATATCTTCTAAGACCATGATCAGGGCTGGGATTTAGCTCAGTTGGTAGAGCACCGCTCTGCAGTCTCTGAGGTCCTGAGTTCGATTCCCAGCACTGCAAAAATGGGAGAAGGAGGTGGCAACCCACTCCCAAGGCAATCCCGAAACAATCTGCCATTGAAAACCCTATGAGAGTCGCTATGAGTCGGACACGACTCAGACGGCACCTAATAATAATAAGACCATGATTGGGATTTAGCTCAGTGGGTAGAGTGTTTGCTTTGCATGCTCTGAGGCCCTGGGTTTGATGCTCAGCACCACAAAAGCGGGAGAAGAACCTGGCAGCCCTCCCTTGAAACAATCAGCTATGGAAAACCCTATGAATAGCAGAGAAACACTAACACAGTGTCAGGCATGGCACAGTGTCCAGAATGTTTTGTTCTGTTGTACATCAGGTTGCAATGAGTCAGACCCAACTCAACAGCACCTAATCACACTAACAAAATGATGATCATAATCCTTACCCTTCTACCCTCACAGGACCACTTTAAGAAGCAAGAATAAGAAAATGCAAAACCGGCCGGGTGCCCTGGCGCACACCTGTAATCCTAGCAACTCAGGAAGCAGAGGCAGGAGGATCTCAAGTTCGAGGACATAGGCAGTTTGTGTAACTTAAGAGACCCTATCTCAAAATAAAAATAAAAAAGGGTTCACGGGCGCAAATCAGTGGTGGAGAGTGCTTGCAAAAGATCTACAAAGATGTATTAAGCTTCCTGGGACCATGAGGAAGAAAGGAAGAAAGAAAGGAGAGAGAGAGAGAGAGGAAAGGAAGGAAGAGAGAGAGAAAGGAGGGAGAGAGAAAGAGAGAAAGGAAGGAAGGGAGGGAGGGAGGCAGGGAGGGAGGGAGGGAGAGGAGGGAGAGAAAGAAAGAAAGAAAGAAAAGAGGAAGGAAGGAAACAAAGAAAAGGAAAGGAAAGGAAGAAAGAAAAGAAAAAAGAGAAAGAACGGAATGAAAGAAAGAAAAGAAAAGAAAAAATGCAAAGCCAGGCATGGTGGTCCACGCCTGTAATACCAGCACTTAGGAGTCCGATGCAAGAAGATAGGGAGTTCGAGGCCAGCCTGGACCACATAGTGACTTCAAGGCCAGTCTGAGCTACATAGTGAGATCTTGACACACAGAAAAATAAAAATAAAAATAAAAATAAATAAACAAAACAAGTCTGGGGGTGCAGCTCAGTGGTAGAGCACTTGCCTAGCATGTGCAAGGGCCTGGGTTCAACCCTCAGCACCACACACACACACACACACACACACACACACACACCACATAAAGAATGAGACAATCAAGCCAGGCGCGGTAGCGCACGCCTGTCATCCCAGCGGCTTGGGAGGCAGACAGGGAGGATCGCAAGTTCGAGACCAGAGGCATTCTGCGTAACTTAGCGAGACCCTGTCTCATAAAAAAAAAAAAAGAATGAGACAATCCAATCAGAAATTGCTTGGCCCGCGGAAATTGCTTTGTAGACAATACCACCATCATTACCCGTCGTGTCCTTGTTACTGTGTTTTGTAAGTTCTGCTAATGGAGAAATCTACCCACTGCCTTCCAGGGGTCCCCGGAGCTGTGCCTGGCGGAGTTCCTGGGGGAGTCTTTTACCCAGGTAACGCACGAGAAATTTCCTCGCACCCATGTAAGGCAGATTATGGTGGCATTCATAAGGGGTGGCACATTTTAACACTACAGAAGGCAAAATATTAGCATGTGTACCATTGAGAACCCACAAATCAGGCCCTCTTAAAGAGGCAGTTCACTGCCAGCCGTCGTGGTGCCCACCTGTGATCCCAGCACTTGGAGGCTGAGGCAGGAGGATCGCGAGCTCCAGGCCAGCCTGGGCCTCTCGAGACCCTGTCTCAGCCTCACGAGATCTCATCTCCAGGTGAGAGAGGAGCCTGGCGTGGTGGCCATGCTTGAAATCCCAGCACTGGGGAGGCTGAGGCAGGAGGATCGTGAGTTCCAGGCTGGCCTGGGCTACATAGCAAGACCTTGTTTAAAGAAAGAAAAAATTGACAAGAAAATTGTACTTGTTCAAGTAGATTAAAAAATCGAGAATGATATGAACTCGCATGGCCGTGGGGACAGCCACCAGCTCGCTCGCTCTCAGGCACAAATTGGCACAGAGCTATTTGGCCCAGTGAGGGAAATAAAGAAACTGAGGCCTGCAGAGGTTGGCTTTCCTGAGGTCCTGGGGCTGCCAGTAATGGACTTGTCCATGGGTGGAGGGGTGGCTTGTCTGGAAGAATAATGTCTCTCTCCTTCTCTCCCTCCCTGTTTCCCTCCCTCCCTCCCTCCCTCCCTCCCTCTCTCTCTCCCCTCCCTCCCTCTCTCCCCCTCTCCCCTTCTCTCTCCCTCTCTGTCTCCCCTCCCTCCCTCTCTCTCCCCTCCCTCTCTCCCCCTTTCTCTTTCCTCCCCCTCTCTCCCTTTCCCACCCTCTCTCTCTCCCTCTCTCCCCCTCCCTCA
>VMDO01028612.1:0-23689 GCA_007922755.1 Pedetes capensis
TAGCCACAAATTTTATATCAGAAAAGAGTAAAAGTCTCCTTAATAGTCTAAGCTCCTACATCAAGAAAATCAATGAAACAAATATTGTTCTTTGAACAGAAATACAAAACAGTTAAGTATAAAGGAATATGGACATGAAAAAATAGAAAATACACAAATTAGTAGTATCAGGAATGAAAAAGCAGAAATCTCTGTAGACCCTTCAGATACTAGTAGAATAGTAAGAGAATACTGTAAGTAGGTCCACCTACATAAATATGACAACATTGATGAAATAGTCCAGAACAAACTACCATAACTCAACCTGAAATAGATCATTTAAATTTTTCTATAACTAGTAAGGAAATTGAACACATAATTTTAAACTTCTAAAAATAACCAAAAAAAAAAAAAAACTTCTAGAAAGCTCTAGGCCCTGATGGCTTCATTCGTGAATTTTATCAAATGTTTAAAGAGCCAACTCCAGTCTTATGCAAACTCCAGAAAACCAAAGAGGAGGAGGCATCACTCAACTCATTCTGATGAAGCCAGAATGACATACAACCTTGTTAGGTGCCATAGAGTTGGGTCTCTATGTTAGGTGCCACAGCGTCACAGCAACCGTATGTAGAACAGCATGAAGCACTCCCCGATACTGTGCCATGCCCAGCACTATGTCTGTTGTTCACAGGGTTTTTCTATGGCTGACAGTTTCAGGATTGTTTCAGGAGTGGGTTGCCAAGTCCTTCTCCCATTTTTCTGGTGCTAAAGATGGAACCTGGAGCCTCAGAGAGTGCAGAACGACACTCTACCAACTGAGCTAAACCCCAGGCCCAGCTATACATTAACACTGGACAAAGTATAAAAGAACAGTACACATTGGCACCCTTCATGAACATAGATGCAGAAATTAGCTAGAGGAATTCAGCAATACATAAAATAAGTTGTACATCAAGAACAAGTGGGATTTACTCAAGGGATTCAAGACAGGTTCATTACTCAAAAATCAATCAAGAGACAGGACTCTTAGGGCAGCTTCAGAGCCCTGAAGAGCTAATGATTTCACCAAGTGCCCTAAATTCATACAAGGGTACATTTAGACAAGTGAGCCTCTAACTAGTCACAGATTTTCAGTTTTTTAATTAAAGGGATTAAATTGACTTTCCCTTAAATTCTCTCCCAGCTTGCATCCTCTACCAACAGGTAGTCTGTGGTATCCACACAAATGCAACTTTTATACCCTCTTCCCAGCATCAGGCCAGACTGAGTTTCTTCTTCTCCTTAAAAAGTAAGAGGGGCAGGTGACTTCCTTCAACCATTGATACGTGAAATACATTACTGCAGGTCAAAAATTTCAGAGCTTGCTTCTAATGCACTGGCATATGTCTTATGTATTTCAGCACCAAAACGTGACTGGCCACATCCCCTTTTGTCTCAGGTGGCAACTGCAAAAGCATGGGCTGATACAAAGGTTCTACCAGTCGGAAACGTGAGTAACTATGAAAGGCAGAGCATCCCACCAACCTACTCTGGAAATGTCGTGTGAATGAGAAATAAAATGTAGTTATATTTAGCCACTGAGATTTTTAGGGATCACTTATTACTGTGCTAAATCCTAGAAGCCTGCAGACGCAGCCCTGTGGCATCTGATCCCATCAGATCTCAGAAGCTAAGCAAGGTTGGGCCTGGTTAGTCCTTGGATGGGAGACCACCGGCAAACACCAGGTGCTTTAGGCTTGGGAGAAGGACCTGGCACCCCACTCCCAAAAAACAATCAGCCATTGAAAACCCTATGAACAGCAGAGAAGCACTGACAATAGTGTTTCGCCTGTTGTATGCAGGGTCACTATGAGTCGGATACCAACTCGATGGCACCTAACAGGAACAAAGCCTAGTTTATTCTGGTCCCCTATAGCCCAACTTCTAAAAACTTCCAGAGGTTTTTGCCTGATTGAGAGTGATTTAGGATAATATGTGATGGTGGTGCTAATGATTCTAACAGGATAAATGAGTTTTATTTTTGAAAAGATAGCTTTTAGTGGATGACAACTATATAACATATTTATAACTTCACCTAGTCTCTGTGATTTAGGGATTTCTAAATGTTCTCAAGTTTCCTGTAACTGAGGTTGAGAACAGGCAATATTCATTTCTTTTGGAAACCTGGCCCTAAATTGATGGGCTGAAAAAGTGTAGTGAGAACTAATTTTGCAATTCAGCAGTCAGTGAATTAGACTTCAGGAGGAGAAGCCAAGGAGGAGAAGGTTTATGGAAATATAATAGAGTCTATTTTCCTCTTTGGGATTATATTTCACTAGGTTGAGCATTTTGTATTTGAATCTTCTTGTTTATCAATGCCTATGGCAGTGAACAGGTAGATGGCATTCAAGTGAGATAGTATGTAAAGAAATTACATAAAAACTAAAACAGAACTGGAACCCAAGGACATATAGAAAAATACTACTAAGTAAAAGAGAAGACTTGGATGGGAAACTTAGATGGGAAGGGGGGGAGAGGGGAAGCATAGGGGAGGGTAAGAGGTAACCTATATGAATAATGTTTATCAAATTGCATATATGAAAATTGTCACAATGAAAAGCATGTCAAAATGAATCACATTATGATGTACATTAAAATTTTCTAATAAAAAATAGTAATAACCCTCCAAAGTACAAAATTCCAGGTCCAGATGGTTCACTGGTGAATCTACCACATATTAAAGGAATAAATTACACTAATTCTCTCTAAACTTTTCCAGAATATAGAAGCAGAGGGCTTCTTCCTAACTCATTCTATGAGGACAGCATTGCACTAGTACAAAAACCAGACAGAAATCTGACAAGAAAATAGTACAGACCAATTTTTCTCATTAGCAAAGGTGTACAAATCTTCAACAAACTTTGATTAAATCAAGTCCAACAACATACAAGCAGAATATTATACCACTGATTTTTTTGTTTCTTTCCAGTACTAGGGATTGAACCTAGGGCTTTAAAAAAAAAACTAAAACAAAAAGTTTGTTGCACACTGCCTCTTGCTACTTAAAATTCATTATTAATAAAGATGATTATTATGCCACTAGAAGATCCACCAATGGTTCTGTAAACTCAGAAGTGTAATAGCCATCAAAGAGACAGAGGTAAACTAAGACAGAAAACTTGAGGAATTATTCCCGAACGGTTGCTGAAATCATAAAAGCTTGAGCCACCACACGCTAGGAACTGAGAAGACGCTTTTGCTCTTTGCAAATGGAGAAGGGTATCTGGTCGAATTGCAGTCACAAGTGAACTCCCCAGACAGGGCTTTCAAACGCAGCTCTACCCCGGGCTCTTGTCACGTATGCTACAATTTCTTGTATTTTTGCCTCTGGTTCATGGTTTATAAAGTTGCTGTTGTTAAGTGCCATCAAGTTGGGTCCGACTCCTAGAGACCCTCATAGGGTTTCCAATGGCTGACTGTTTCAGCATTGCTTTGGGAGTAGATCCTTCTCTGGAGCCACATCCTTCTCCCGAGCTTTATAAAGCAGAGCAGTGAAATACCAGGAAGACCACAGCTGAAAAATGAGCTGAACGGCGGTGACAGCAGCGAACGCATCCTGCCCTGTTCTCTTTCTGAGGCTGAAGATAGTAACCTCCTGCTTCCCGCCAGAGCCAGGCAAGGCTGTCGTTTGTCATGTGCCTGCCACAGAATGAGAGAGTGTTTCCTTCTGTTGTACATAGGGTCACTATGAGTCGGACTGGACTCGATGGCACCTAACAACAAAAACATCTCTTCTGTCATCGGAGGACACATAGATGACACCAGAAATCTAACCTGCTATAACTTTGATCTTGGACTTCCTAGCCTCCTGTACTGAGAAATAAATCTCTATTGTTTATAAATGACCCAGTGTGAAGTGTTTTGTTATAGCAGCACAGATGAGCTACATAAGGCAGTGAGAAACGCTGCAGGCTCCGATGTATGTGCTCCCAGGAGCAAACATCGCCACCGACAGCAAAGGGCACATGGAGTAAAGCCTGCATGGGTTCATGTCGTGGCCTTCCTAAGACAATCCACAGCAGAAGGGGAGTACCTAGGAAATCTGAGAACAGAGGCCAACATGGATCTGAGATCCATTAGAACTTGTTTTCCTCTTCAGATTGGTTTTTTACCTCTTCTTCAAAGTGTTGCTTCTCTAAAGGAGAAAACCTTGAGCTCTTAGACACAGCAAACATTCTGTTAAACACACGTTTATTTCAGTCAGTAGAGTTTACTGGACACTTATCATAATTTCATTTGGTATTTGGTAGTGCTGGACAGGGCGCTGGGATATAGCTCAGTTGGTAGAGCACTGTGCTGCAGTCTCTGAGGTCCCGAGTTCAATTCCCAGCACCACAAAAGTGGACCTGGCAATCCACTCCCAAGGCAATCCCAAAACAGTCAGCCATTGAAAACCCTATGAGGGTGGCTATGAGTCAGATACCGACTGGACGGCACCTAACAACAACAACAAGTGCTGGACAGATCCTCCTTCTCTTCTAAGAACTAGATTTGTGGTTTTCTTCTATTAATGTCTTGGGATTGCTTCTGTTTTCAAAATAAGTCTAATGCCATCAATATTGAAGAAGAAGAGATGAGTCCTGTTAAGATTTCTAACAACTCATCTGTATTCAAACCCCAAAATTTGTGGTTTTTCTTCTATTAATTTCTTGGGATTGCGTCTGTTTTCAAAATAAGTCTAAAGCCATCAATATTGAAGAAGAGTCCACGTTAAGATTTCTAACAACACATCTGTATTCAAACCCCAAGTAATACATCATCTCCCCATGACAGCCCATAAAGAATGGTGATTTTCTAGTAAAATTTATTGATGTTGCTATTACCATCATAAGCACCAAGAAAAAATTGTGAAATGTCACCCAGCTACTCTCCCCATATGCATTTTTTCCCAAAAATGTACAATACCATTAACATAAGTCTCTAAGATTAACAAAAAATTCCAATCATCGGGCTTTAATAGCATTAAGCATCCAAGAAATGAGATCTTAAAGATTTGAGATCAAGGCAAAAATATAAATTTTGTAAGAGAATTCGAGATAAAATCTTACAGTTTTTGCAGATGGAACATGAATTAGTTTTTAAAAAGGCAGACTTAGCACATTAGACTAAAGATGGATTTAATGGTCCTTTTCATCACTCATTCCAGCTGCCTTATTTTCTTAATATACAGCTAGCTTTGATTTTCTCAAGTATCCATTCCCAGAAGTTGAAGTAACTACTTTTTTTTCTGAATGGGGACTGCCTCTGACCTCAAACTTGCAATCCTCCTACCTCCACCTCCAGAGTCACTGGGGTTACAGACATGCACCCCCATGAATAGCCTGAGAAGTAATTATCTTTTTAAAATTAAAACATATTAAGAAAAGCATGGGACTGTTTTACATTTTTGCAAATTTCCTCAGTGCCTGACTTAAGATAGCTATATTTTCATATCTGTTTTTACATTTAATCTGTTACAGCAACATAACTTATGTAGCTTTTGAAAGTGTGAATACATGCTTAGGATAGAATGAGAGTTAAGTGGTATAAAATTTTAGAGTCATTCCAACATAGTTCCAAACTCATGAACAACCAAAAAGAATTTAAGGGCTTTAGGGGGTCATAATTTGAAGAGCACTCGTTTAGAACAAAAGTAATGACAATGTGCTATGGAGTTTGAAGCATACATAGAAAAACCAAATATAGTATTGAATAGAGAGGAAAAAATGGAGGTATACTTTTACAAAATTATTGTACTCAACTAAAGCCTTCTAATACAATTTAAAGTTTAACCATTACAAGTCAAAATTGCATTTAAAACCTTAAAAAAACACAGGGAAAAGGGAGAAATTTATAGCTAATAAGCTGAGAGTGGAGATAAAATGGAATATGAAAAGTTAATCACTCAATCCTCAGAAAGGCAGAAAAAAAGGAAGGCAGCATTAATAAACAGATGTGATAAACAGGAAATAAGTGACAAGAAGGAAGATTAAATTCCAAAATAAGCAGAAATAACATTAAATGAGAGTTATCTAAAAAGTCTAATTCAAAATATAGATAGTAATTCAGAATCCTTTAAAAAAAAATAAAGTTAGAAAGTTTGTTAGATAGGGCTGAGGGATATTACAGGCTTTAGGGCAAGGCCAGGTACTCAGAAAGAAGGAGAAACACTTAGAAAAGAACCCTAGTACACATCCAAGTCATGAATGTGGGCTTCTCAAGACAGAAAGCCTAATGCAGATTTGTTTTATTAAAAAGGGGGATACTAAAACTGTATGCTGAGTACAAGGAACATACATTAAATATAAAACAGCAAAAGTATGAAAGAAACATATACGATGGCAAATACTAATGGTAACACTCTGCAAAAGATACATTGAGATTGGATAAAGTAGTTTCAAGAAAAGAAAAAAGGCATTGAGTGATGACAAAGTGAATAAATTAGTAAGACTTCAAAGTCATGTCTCTACATATATATACAGCTTCCACATACCTGAAGGAAGAACTAACACAAATAAAAGAGACTTCTGCAATCACAATGGAAGATTTTAACAACTGTTTCTCAAGTGTAATAGCATGTTAAACAAAAAAATAGAAAGCACTTGAAAAACTGAATAATGTCATCACCCAACTTGACCTGGTTGACGTTTATAAAGACTACACACATTCCAAAAGAGCAGAGTGCATATTCTAGTGTACAGGTAACAATAACATACCTTTTTTATTAATAAAATTTCTCTTTAACTGATACACCAAAACATCTAAATTGTACATATTAATGGGTGTGATGTAATAAGTCGATACATGTTTTCATTGTGTGATGTTTAAATCAGGTTAAACAGATCTACCTCCTCAAATATATATCATTTCTCATTTCTTCATAGTGAAAACACTCCAAAGTCTTTTCTTCTAGCTATTTGAGATATATGGGCTGGGATTTAGCTCAGTTGGTAGAGCGCCGCTCAGCAGTCTCTGAGGTCCCAGGTTCGATTCCCAGCACCACAAAAATGGGAGAAGGATGTGGCAATCCACTCCCAAGGCAATCCCGAAACAGTCAGCCATTGAAAACTGTATGAGGGTCACTATGAGTCAAACACCACTCAATGGCACCTAACAACAACAACAACAACCTTTGAGATATATAGTACATTATTGTTATTATAGTCATTTTACAGTCAATAACACACCAGAACTTGTTACTCCTGTCTAACTGTGATTTGTTATCCATTGGTCAACCACACCCTATTAGCATCTAGTAACTGTCATTCCACTCTCAACACCTGTGAGATCAAGATTTTTAGATTTCATCTGAGTGAAATAATAGGGTACTCCTCTTTCTATGCCTAGTGTATCTCACATAATTATCTCTATTTCTATCAATGTCACAAATGACAAGATTTTATTTTTTTAATGGCTGAATAGTATTTTATTATATTACCACATTTTCTTTATCCATTTATCCGTGGATGGAAACTTAGTTTGTTTCCATTTATTAACTGTAGTGAATAATGCTGCAGTAAATATGGGAGTGTAGATGTCCCTTCATCATCCTGATTTCATTTGCTTTGTGTATATATTCAGAAGGGGTATTGCTAGATCATAACACAACCTTTAATAAATTTAAAGGATTTAAATCACGTAGTATACAATCACTGTCTACAACAATATTTAATTGGAAATGAAAAAAACTATCTGAAAACAATTTAATGTTAAAAGTAGTTTAATAAATAAAAAATGAACTAAATAATTAGCTGTATGAAAGGCACTAAAGAAGAAATTAGAAGAAAAACATATCTTTATCTTCTTATATGAGGGAAAGATAAAAGAAAGATTCAAAGCAAAAAACAAATCTTGCACCTTAAGAGTCTTGACAAAGGTCAGAAATTTGAAAACTAAGGAAGTGCAATGAAAAAATAATAAACACAAAAGCAGAAAAAGCAGAAAAGACAAAAATGTACTCCAAAAAAAGAAAAATAAATAAAAACTGATTGGGCACATAAAAGAAAAAGTGCTTGGAAGTTGTCGCTCCATTTAAAAATCTGAACAAACTGAAAATTAGCAACTAAGATCCATCAGAGAAGTGAGGTAATAAGGTAAACTGTTGCCTCCAAAACTGGAGAAAAATATTTGGATACAAAATTTCCTTGGAATCCATCCCTACAGGAGTCAGCACCAGGTTAGAAAAACTTGAACAAAAATGGACAAAATGCTGGAGGGTCAAAGTGAAAAGCCAGGAAGATAAAGATCATGGGGACACAATCATGTGGGGTCCCCACACATTCATGACTTTTACTTCCAAGAGCTTTTCCATGCTTTCCTACTAAAGATTTGTTGTTGCTGTTGTTGTTGTTAGGTGCTGTCAAGTTGGTATCTGACTCATAGCGACCCTGCATACAACACACGAAACACTATTGTCAGTGCTTCTCTGCTATTCATAGGGTTTTCAATGGTGGATTGATTTTTGGGAGTGGGTTGCCGGGTCCTTCTCCCAAGCCTATAGCACCTGGTGTTTCCAAGCGGTCTCCCATCCAGGCCAACCCTGCTTAGCTTCCAAGATCTGATGGGATCGGATGCCACAGGGTTAGCGCTGCAGGCTCTACTAAAGATAGAGGGAAATAAAATCTCATAACTCCAGCAGAGGAAGGAGACAAGGGGCTATTTTGAAATACTTGGAGCATTATTTTCTGTTTAACAAGTCCATCCCTAGAGAGATCCTCTTCAAGCAGAACCTCGCCCACTGGCATTTTGTCAGAGGCCAACTGACCTGGGGAAGGGAGACACGGATTCCAGCTCCATCCGTTCCTCCTGAACCACCTACCGGGGTGAAAACACTTGAGCATCACTCATGAACTTCACAGCGCAGGGACACAGGCTCAAGGAGAGACTGAGAGCTAATCACACATAAATATGTAGCTACCTTTTAATTTATTTTTTCGATACTGGGGGTCGAACTCAGGGCCTTGCGCCTGCATGCTTTGCAAGTGCTGGACCACTGAGCTGCACCCTCAGCCCATTTTTTCACTTTTTGAGACAGGGTCTCACTAAGTTAAGCAGACTGCCTGTGGTCTCAAACTTGCAATCCTCCTGCCTCCGCCTCCAGAGCCACTGGGATTACAAGTGTGCGCCATGGCTCCCAGCTACCTTTTAATTTTTATCTACTAGCGTCTTATTACTTTTCCTCCTCCACAGGCCCTCATTTTACTGGCAAAAATGTTCCTTAGGTTATTTGTCGGTAGTGGGTTTTACCCTTCTTTTCTTCCTGCTTCCATGTGCTCTCAGTATGCTCCAGACACTGATAGGCTCCAAAATACTGTTTAAATATTAATTCAATAACATCCATAACTTCAAGTGTGACCCATGGTCATTTAAAAAAATCAGATTCAGCCCATCCCCACTGCTTGTGATTAGTCACAGGCTGGAGATGACACAGCCTGGGCCAAGGAGACATGAAGAAAGGTTTGTCACTGGCTCCCGATGAATTTCCTTGTCACTGTTCTGGGCAAGGGCCTGGGAACAGTCCTTCTGTGACCAGGGGTGGGTGATAAATACCTGAGACCCAGATCCTAGCCATCCCAAAACTGAGGGACCCAGCCATAGGGAGACTGCATCCGCACAACTCAGTGAAGAAAGAGGACCAGTCAGCACCATGGTCAGCAGCACCTCGGACACCAGGATGTAAGCGATAGGCTTCCTTACTGTTCAAGGCATGTACGGACAGCCACATGCACCTGAAAATACCACAGACATTTCCCAGAACTCAGTGGACAATGTGCATTGGTAAGAGAAGTGCCTAGTGGACCAAGCCCAGATGTCGAGAGACCAGTTCTTTTTATAACTAGAGACATGCTTTGGTTGGTCCTCAGTTTTAAGTCCTGAAATTGGTTAAAACACACACACACACACACACACACACACACAAATATATATACATATGTATGTATATATTGCCTGCAGCCGTAGCCATGTGGCATCCGATCCTGCCAGATCTCAGAAGCTATGCAGGGTTGGGCCTGGTTACTACTTGGGTGGGAGACCGCCTGGGAACACCAGGTGCTGTAGGCTTGGGAGACGGAGCTGGCAACCCACTCCCAAAAATCAATCTGCCATTGAAAACCCTATAACTGTAGAGAAGCACTGACATAGTGTTTCACCTGTTGTACGTAGGGTCACTATGAGTTGGATACGGACTCAATGGTACCTAACAACAACAACAACATGTATATATTACATGGGACTGAGTGAATATGTAAGTGACTGGCAATATTCATACAAAGTCAGTTATAATTAAAATTATCAAGCTTTAACTTGATCTGATTCATTATAAGGAAGTAAATTTTCAGATAACTTGGAACACTAGATAGATAGATAGATAGATAGATAGATAGATAGATAGATAGATATAGATATAGATATATGTTGTTGTTGTTGTTAGGTGCCGTCGAGTCGGTATCTGACTCATAGCGACCCTCTGTCCAACAGGGGAAACACTATTGTCAGTGCTTCTCTGCTGTTCATAGGGTTTTCAATGGCAGATTGATTTTTGGGAGGGGGTTGCCAGGTCCTTCTCCCAAGCGTACAGCACCTGGTGTTCCCAGGCGGTCTCCCATCCAGGTACTAACCAGGCCTGACCCTGCTTAGCTTCCAAGATCTGACGGGATCGGATGCCACAGGGCTACAGCTGCAGGCCAGATATAGATATATAGAACAATATATCACTCTCCAATTCCCTCCCTTAAAGTGCTATTAGAAGTCATCAATGGTGGTGATTTAAAATGTGTTCCTCTTGGAAATCAGCTGTAGGCATGCCCCTATGAAGTAAAAAGAAAATGAAATAGCTTAAAACTTATATATAGCACACTTTTAAAATGCATACAGCAAAGTTCCTAGATGAATATATTTATAATCAGACATGGCAACACACTGATTTCAGCCTGCTCAAGTTTCCACACATCCTTCTGAAGGTACCAGTGAAAACACCACTGTTGTAAAGGAGGTGCATGTTGTAAAGCTGGTTTTATAGGCCTGTTTGAAGCAATTGACTCTGGTGTAGCAAATCAAATGTTCTCTTCCTGGACTTTATACACTGAACAAGCAACCTCAGGTAGCGGGGCCAGTGGTGCTCACATTATTCCTGGAGGCACTAATGATGCTCTGCCAATAAAACTTACCCCACGTCAACACCCACTACTGTCCAGTGGCTGTGAGACCTGTCCAGTCCTCAAGTTCTGACCTCCATTTTTTTTCTCTGAGTGTCTGTGGGGATTCCAGTAAATTCCTCCCTTAATTAAGATGACAACAGTCAATTTCTTCTGCTAGTAACCAGAACTACTGTGATTTCCATAGACCATCAGTCTTTCAGAGACCACCAGTAATGGGAGAAGACAGAGGGCAGGAGGGGAGAGAGAGAGACAGAGAGACAGAGACAGAGGAAGAGGAGAGAGAATGGGAGAGAGACAAGGAGAGCAAAGAACAGAAGAAGAAGAAGAAAAAGAAGAAGAAGAAGAAGAAGAAGAAGAAGGAGAAGGAGAAGGAGAAGGAGAAGGAGAAGGAGAAGGAAAAAAGGAGGAGGAGGAGGAGGAGGCGGAGGCGGCGGCAGCAACAAGAGAAAGAGAGGAGGAGGAGGAGGAGGAGAGAGAAAGTTCTATTGCCACGTCCAAAGGTCATCATGGTGGCAAGGTGAGCTGATCCCACTGCATCCAACTGGGTAACAAGATTGCCTCTGTTCCCAGAAGTCCTCCTGTGTACCCACACATGCGACATCTCTCCTGAATATTTCAGTAGTGCCCTAGAATGTAGCAGAGAGACTCAAACCTATGTCTTGGGAACCAGTCCTGTCCAAGCTTAAAATTTAGCCTTCGCCCTTGTTTCTACCATATCCTTAGCATCTCTTACTCACATTTCTTTAAAATGTACCAGGACTGGGAGTGTGGTTCAATGTTAGAGTAGTTGTCTAGCATATAAGGTCCTAGGTTCAAGCTCTTGCCTCACAAAAAAACAAGTATATCTTCCTTGTTGTTGTTGTTGTTAGGTGCCATCGAGTCGGTATCCAACTCATAGCGACCCTCATAGGGTTTTCAATGGCTGAGTACTTCGGGATTGCTTTGGGAGTGGATTGCCAGGCCCTTCTCCCATTTTTGCGGTGCTGGGAATTGAACTCGGGGCCTCAGAGACTGCAGCGCAGTGCTCTACCCACTGAGCTAAATCCCAGCCCCATATCTTCCTTAACATATGTTATTGAAAGGATAGGAAATGATGGGTGAGGCAGTGGGGGCATCCATGTGCATCGTAAGTGGTGCCTACCATCCCCATCACTGTGAGGCTCTCCTCTCTCTCTCTCTCTCTTTCTCTCTCTCTCTCTCTCTCTCTCTCTCTCTCTCTCTCTCTCTCTCTCCCCACACTTTCTCTCTTTCTCTCTCATCTTGCTGTACACTATTGTCTGAAGGGCTGAAATCTTATCACTTTTCTGAAGAACACCATGGTGGCAGAAACTTGTATTTTGGATCTGGACAAGTCTGTTTTATAAAATGTGGACCTACCAAATTCCAGCAGTGTGAAAAAATAAATATTAATGGAATGTTTAAAAATTGGCTTTTACCAAAGAGCATATATTTGAATTTGATCCTCAGTCTTTTTTTCTATAAGAGCTAAAAACATACCCTTCTCAAGACTTGTGGGAATGAAATTAGGCAGCACTTTTAATACCCAGCTCCATGACTAGCTCATAGCATCTGTTCAATTTCCATTTACTTCTCATTTCTTCTTTTTTTTTCTTCTCCAATCCTTCAAAGATACATCTACTCAGCCAGGCCTCAAGTTGCTACTCAATTTGGGCTTCTATGGCAAAACAACCTAGACTGTGTGACTTAATAAACAACAGACATTCATTTCTCTCTGTCCTAGAGGCTGCCAGTCCATGACCAGAATCAGAGTGTGGTCCTGTTCCGGTGGGGGCTCTATTCTGGGCTACAGGCTGCAGACATCAGCTTGCATCTTCCACATGCTAGGCACTCTCTGAGGTCTCATTTACACCAAAACGACCCCATTCCCCAGGGCTCCATCTTCATAATCTCATCACCTCCTGAGGGCCCTGCCTACAGCTGTCACTGTGTAGTTAGAATTCAACGCATGAATTTCTGGGGACAGCAATATTTAAATCACAAGAATGAACTCTCTCAATAATTCAGCAGGACATTCCTTATTCATCATGATGCCATAGAAAAGATGAAACTTTTTAAAATTTGTGTGTATTTATGAACCACAAAAATGACATTTTTAGGCCAAATTATTAATACGTATCCTTTTCACTCTCCTATATGTACGTCAGCGGCTGGGATTTAGCTCAGTTGGTAGAGCGCTGCTCTGCAGTCTCTGAGGTCCTGAATTCAATTCCCAGCACCGCAAAAATGGGTGAAGGATGTGGCAATCCACTCCTGAGGCAATCCCGAGAAACAGTCAGCCATTGAAAACCCTATGAGGGTCACTATGAGTCAGACATGATTCGACAGCACCTAACAACAACAACATATGTCCATCAGCTTGTCATGCTGTGGGGCCTCAAGCATTGCTGTGACACTGAAAGCCATGCCATTGCTGTTTCAGGCACCAGCAGGGCCACCCATGATGGACAGGTTCCAGTTGAGCTTCCAGATTAACACAGACTAGGGAGAAGGATTGTGCAGCCCACTGCCAAAACAATTAGCCACTGAACCCCCTATGAAGAGTGGAGAAGCACTGTTGGACATGGCATGGCAAAGTGTCTGGTAGTGTTTCCTTCTGTTGTACATAGGGTTGCTATGAGTCAGAGTCAACTCAATGGCACCTAACAACAAACTTTTTCATTATTTTGAGATCATCGTTGATTCCCTAAATGAGCTGGAGAGACTGGCTGTATCGGGCATCTCGTGGCACTTTTCTAGACTATCCATTACCTCCTTGTGATTAGCATGGTAGTTTGTTGTTGTTGTTGTTAGGTGCCATGGAGTCAGTATCTGACTCATAGCGACTCTAAGTACAACAGGCAAAAAGTTTTGTCAGTGCTTGTCTGCTGTTCATAGGGTTTTCAATGGCGGATTGAATTTTGGGAGTGGGTTGCTGGATTCGTCTCCCAAGCCTACAGCACCTGGTGTTCCCAGGCGGTCTCCCATCCAGGTACTAACCAGGCCCGACCCTGCTTAGCTTCCAAGATCTGACGGGATCAGATGCCGCAGCAGTGCTGCATGGTGGCTGTTGTTATTGTTGTTGTTGTTAGGTGCCGTCGAGTCATGTCCGACTCATAGTGACCCTCATGGGGTTTTCAATGGCAGATTGTTTTGGGATTGCCTTGGGAGTGGGTTGCCACATCTTCTCCCATTTTTGCAGTGCTGGGAATCGAAATCGGGACCTCAGAGACTGCAGAGTGGTGCTCTACCAACTGAGCTAAGTCCCAGCCCAGCATGGTGGCTAGCACTCGATAAATCCTAGCCCTGCAGTGGCCGGTTGTATGACAGTGGCAAAATAGGAATCTCCTGCGTGCTGGATGGCAGGAACCAATGAGCAAAGCACAGTGTGAGAGGTGGAGTGAAAGCAGTCTGAGGACATTTGTCCTTCCAGTTGCAAAGTGTATGCTGGGAGTCAAGACCCTCCTTCATTTTTAGGAGGTGGAGTCTGGGTACGGAGGTTTCTCTTTATCCCTGTCAGGAGACTCGCGTTCTCCGATGCCATTTCTAACCACCAGAAGCACCTGAACCTGCTGTGCTGAGCTACAGTTCTCTGACTTGACAAGTGCCCATGGCAGGGAAAGTTAGCATGAGACAGTCTCTCTCTCGGGACATCACCATACTTGGAGCGTGTGGCCATGCGGAGGAGAACTCCCACCACAGTGACCACAAAGAGACAAGTGGATCTGCCACAAAAGACACAGGACCCCTCGGTCAGGTACAAAGAAATGTATTTCTCTCAGGAAAGACAGCAGTAGGATTATTAACACAGTGCCACTGGGTTCCAGGGCCCAGATTCCACAATCATTGCAGTGGTGCGGGAGGAGGCTGCCCATGGAATGAGGGCAGCTGGACAGTCCGGAGCGTGGGAAATCTGCTTCTCCAGTGCGAGCAGCGGGCATGGCCGTCCTTTGTCCAGAGTGAGAGCAGTTTCAGTGAGGGCCACGAGGTACGTTCTTTGCTGTCCATGCTTCCTTTTCACAATTGGACGCGGCACCAACAATCCCAAGAAATGGCCCAGGGGAAAGAAGAGTCAGGGGACTGAGCTTCCAACTTACACAGCTGGATGTGTAGCAGGGAAAGAGGCTCGCCCCGCCACACCCACTTCTTCCCACCTTATCCTTGGCCAACATATTGATTGGCCAGCACATATGTACATCTATTTCAGGGGTTCATTTTCATTGTTGGAAAGAAACAAAAGAAATAGTCGTTTAATAAATATAAAGCTATGTGAAATGGAAAGCAAGATGACTCCATTTGAAGGCATTAACTTCAACATTTATCTACAGAGCAACTAATTTTATTCTCAGTGCTGCATGAGAATATAATTATGGGAGGATTCATTGTTTAGATACAATTGTCATTCATATAGCATGAATTTGTTGGCAGAAAAAGCTGAAAAGCCAAAAGCAAAATGATTTGTATCTGCCAAATTAAAAAGTCCCGGTTTAGTAAAATGCAATCAGGGTCTGGACTGTCAGCCACTGTGCCTACAAATGGTTTGCAAATCAAAATTGACAAGCAATTGTTTCATCCATATATTATTATCAAATATTTATAATTGAATTATTTAAATGTATTTCAGCTTCATGCATAGAGGAACACTTATAACTAAGGAAAGATAAAAACAACACAATTATATACAATGGCTTGAATATTTTAGTAGATTTTTTTAACTCTATGGTTTCATGAGTCCACTTATTTTGGACATGTTGTCAGGACGGTCCATCCCTGGAGAAGGAAATCATGTTTGGGAGAATGGCAGATCAGAAAGAAAAAAAAAGGAAGACCTTCAACTAGATAGATTAACACAGTGGCTACAACAATGGGCTTAAACTTAAAAATGATTGCTTACATAGCACAGTGTTGGGTAGTGCTTTGTTCTGTTGTACATAGGGTCACTATGAGTCAGGCCTGACTCAATGGCAGCTAACAACAACATGGTTTCATAAAGGTGATATTTATAGCTTAAAATAAATTCTGAATGCAATACAGTCAGATGTGTGACATTGAGATTTTACATTTAAATATTAATCTAAGGAAAGTGATCCAGGTTACAGGAAGAACCTATAAAAGTATATCTTTGGCTACATAGCCATGACATAAAGAATGTGAAATCAATTCTCGAGCAGTCTGGCATAAATTCCACCTACTCTGTGGAAGAAAACAGAAAAATAACATGCATTTGAACTTAAAAGGAGTCAGGACTACCATTAGTGAGTACTTAGCACATGCCAGAAGTATTCTATGCTTGCCCTGTTAATGGTAAGTAGGTATCCACATCCTGTTCCCTGAGACCCATCCATGTGAAGCCTTACATGGCAAAATGAACTTTACAGATGTGACTGAACTGAGGATCTTGATGCAGCATTATTATCCTGGATTATCCAGGTGTGCCCACTGTAACTATGTTGTTGTTGTTAGGTGCAGTCGAGTTGTGTCCAACTCACAGCAACCCTCATAGGGTTTTCCATGGCTGACTGTTTCAGGATTGCCTTGGGACTGGGTTGCCACATCCTTCTCCCATTTTGAGGTGCTGGGAATCGAACTTGGGACCTCAGACACTGTAGAGCAGTGCTTTACCAACTGAGCTAAATCCCAGCCCACTGTAACCATAGGATGCCCTGTAAGAAGAGATAGGATGTACATCAGCAAGGTGTCAGGACAGGACGTTCCAGTGCTCATCCTACTGCAGAAGCATAAATCTGACCAACTGTCATGCAGGCAAATACCCTCACATCAGCTGAACTCACAGAAACAGAGTGGAATGGGGGTTACGAGGTACTGACAAGGGCACTAAGGAGTGGAGATGTTGGTGGAAGGATGCAAAATTCAAGATATGCAGAAGGAATGAGTTGGAGAGATCTACCATTGTCAGGAGCCATAGGCCCGACATGAGTTAAAAGGCAATGCCTGCATAAATGGCTACGTGACAGACATGACCATAGCAGGAAGCTCTGCTACCTGTGGAATGAGGAAACAGCACATCAGAGGCTCTGCTGAACTTTGTTCCTTGATTGTCTCTTTAGTTACTATATTAACATAAGTATAGATCTGAACTTTGTTCCTTGGTTGTCTCTTTAGAATTAATCTGTTGCTGGGGGCTAACTAAGCTGATTGTAAACCTTATGACTGTTACAAAGTCCACTGCACTGCAGTTACCTTTGTGAGCTATTTTCAGTATCTCCTTGAGTTACTATATAAGCATGAGTATAGAGAATAAAGGGGAGCTCACGACCATCAGTATTGGCCTCTTCGTCTCCTTCATCCTCGGCTCCCCTTCACCCGGCTGGACCTCGGTATACTATACAACATGGTAATTGTCTTTCATAACACTCTGTTGTGTTCTTAAAATTGCCAAGAGTGTAGTCTCACCACAAAAAAGGTAAGCATATGACATAATGCATATGTTAATTAGCTCAGTTATGCCATTCCATACTGTATACATATTTCAAGACATAATGGTGTACAAAATAAACACATACAGTTTTATTGATAAGTCAAAATGGATTAACTTTTTGAAAAAAGAGACAGGAGAAGCAGAGTCAGAGAGAGATGTGTCTGCAGAGATGGAAGCAGAGATGGAGACACACCCTTTAAAATGGAGAACAGGGCTAGAGAATATGCAGGCAGCCTCCAGAAAGCCACATGACATTATTGCTATCTTTACATTGGCCAAGTGAAATTTATTTTGGATTCTGATCTCCAGAAGCAGGAGATAATAAATTTCCATTGATCATAGCTGCTAAGTTTGTGGTCATTTGTTACAGCAGCAAGAGGAAACTAATACAGTATACATTACCTCATTTAATCATTGTTATTAGGTGCCATTGAGTCAGCTCCAACTCACAGCAACCCTATGTACAAAAGAACAAAATACTACCCAACACTGTGCCACATACATGATCTTTTTATGTTTGAGCTCATTGTTGCAGACACTGTGTTTCTTTTCATTTTGAAACATGCCACATCAGCAACTGGAGGTTCCAGGGGCTTACTCTATCCCCATCACGAAGGTCAACTCTACTTTGAGGATGCAACTTTTCCCCAGATGTTTCTTGAATGCCTTCCAGACTGGGGTGGTGTGGGGTGGCTCAATTTCTAGCACTATATTTGACAGTGATTCTCTGCTATTCATAGGGTTTTCAATGGCTAGCCATTTTGGGAGCGGGCTGCTGGGTCCTTCTTCCTAGCCTATCTTAGTCTGGAAGCTCAAGTGAAACCTGTCCACCATAGGTGACCCTGCTGGTATCTGAAATACTGGTGGCTTAGCTTTCAGCATCACAGCAACATGAAAGCCCCCACAGCAGGACAAACTGACTGACATATGGAGGCATTTCATGATTAAGATACTCTTATTTTGTCTGTTTGGGAGAAGGACCTGGCAACCCCCTCCCAAAAATCAATCTGCCATTGAAAACCCTATGAACAGCAAAGAAGCACTGACAATAGTGTTTCCCCTGTTGTACAGAGGGTCGCTATGAGTCGGATACCGACTCGACGGCACCTAACAACAACAACAATTTTGTCTGTACCATCCTCTTACTTTCTCTCATTGGAGTGTCCTTCATTGATCCCTTTTCTTACATATTCCTTATCCAATTTATCACCCCATCTTTTCTGTACCCCTAGAATTTGATCATTTTTTGCAATGGTCCATGATCTCAGCAATATGTCCAGGATAGAGTCAAATAGTGCTAGTTTTTCTGGCCAATGTCACTGCTCTCACATGCCTCTTGCTGTGTACTAGCCACGGAATGGAAGGGCTCCTCTAACACCTACTTACATCTCACCCCTCCTTCAGCACCTGCGGCTCAGTGACAGCACTTGCATAGTGTGTGTGAGGCCCTGAGTTCAACTCCCAAGTACCACAAAAACATTACAGAATGCTCAACAAAAATTACAATCTGAGGTACATTTTGTTGGTGTGTTGTACTCCTCCCCACGATGGTACAGGTCTCAGGATCCTTCCAACTTGTAGCCACCATTCCCAAGGCCTTATCTTCATTGGCTTCCAGCTACTAGAAGGGGAAAGAAGAGAGAGGAAGCACACAGCTCTCAGAAGTCTTAGATTAAGTCCCTGCCTACCTGCCATGGCTCCATACCTCGCCAGACAGCACACGTCCAACACCAGGGGGCAGTAGGGTATGGAGTGTCATGATGGGGCAGAAGCCCATTTCCTGTGGAGGAGAGGATGATGGTCCGTGGCCATCATTCTGAGGCCAACCAAAGTTAAAGAAAATGACAAAAGTAAGGAGCAAACGGGGCTGCCGATTAATGCCAGAGTGTCACACAGCTGTCCTCCTAATCATGGGCAGTGACACATGGGGGCAGCCTCTGGACATTGAGCCAGGAAAGGCTGAGCATGCAGGAGCAGAGCAGAATGGCATTCCCTGAAGAAAGCCAATAGTGGGGGGAGGGAGAGAGAGATAGAGAGAGAGGGAGAAGGAGAGGGACAGGGACAAGGACAGGGACAGGGAGAGAGAAGCTTGGTCAACTAGGACATCTTCCTCAAATACCAAATTGTTTTCTGATAAATCCTAGGGTAGAGATAGGAAGGGCAAAGGGCTACAGAGGTCAGGGTGTTACACTAATTGAACTCTTCCACAGGAAAGAAACATCAAGAATGGAAAAGAATCATTCCACCCTAGCATCAACTTTTAAGAACAAATCCAACTACTCCCTATTTCCAAAAAGTGATTGACCCTCCAGGTAGGATCTCTCTCTCTCTCTTTCCTCTGGTTTCCTTATAGGCAGGGGCTCTCTGATGGAACTACCGTCTCTTCCTTGTGTCGTAGCCCTCTGTTAACATGTCCAGGAGCCCTAATAGGCTGTAAGCTTATTGTTGTTAGTTGCTGTTGAGTTGTGTCTGACTCATAGCCACCTTCATAGGGTTTTGAATGGCTGATTGTTTCGGGATTGCCTTGGGAGTGGATTGTCACATCCTTCACCCATTTTTGTTCTGCTAGGAATGGACCCTGGGACCTCAGAGACTGTAGAGTGGCACTCTACCAACTGAGCTAAATCCCAGCCCCCGTAGGCTCATAGCATTTTATATTATTTCCAGTAGTTAACATGTTGCCTTCATATATGTCAAAGTTTTAATGACAAGCAAATAAGTGAATGGAATGTTTAATAAAACTAAGCAAAACAGATTGATTTGCATCTGTGACACAAGTGTGGATTTCCTTCTCTGTGGCACCATGGACTTCACATTCAGTACATCTAGTGCTACTCCTGAGAAAGTCTTGAGTCAAATGCTGCGTGTACATTAACACCTGGGTGATATGGAGGCAGTTCAGAATCTAACAAGGCATGTTGATCACAGAGACTGAAAACACAGCCTTAGTATTTCAGTTCAGCCTCTGGATTTTTTTTTTTTTAACAGTGTGCTAATTACTCAACAGTTAGTAAACCAAATAACAGGGATTGTTCTCAACTTTTTTAAGTAAGTTTAAATTTTTAGGTTGTTGATAATCTCATTTTATCCTCTTTTTAAAACAATAAATTATTAATATGAGAAAAATTTCCATTAAAAAACAAAGCTTACTAAAGGCGTTTAATCACAAAGGAGGTAAATTATAGCTTTGGCATTTTAAATTCCATTGTTGATAAATACTGTTCATTTTGTTAAGATGAACCATTTTTAGTTAAAAGATTAAAAGCAATGTTATCTCCTCCAATGAGGGAAGTCAGTTGTTAGAATTATGAATTACCAGACATCATTTTAGTAAAAAAAAACAAAAACAAAAAAAACCATGCAAAATAATTAAAACCCATGGCTTTGGAATTCCAGTTGGTAAAATAATTTTGAAAGGAAATACATTTGCTGCTGTTGCTACTGAAATTGCTTGCTCTGAACAGTCCTGCACTGCCCACATTATGACCAAGAAGGACTCCTTTCAGTCTTCACTTGTGATGCCCCTCGGTGCTCTCAACACATCAAGCTCAGCTCTGGAATTATATTCACCTTATTGGCTCCATCACCTGACACATTCTCTCCCACAAAAGACCCTAAGCCTCCCAAGGGTGGGAAGCATTCAAGTCAGCCAGCCTGGTTCCTGGCTGATGATGGGTATTTCTGATTGGTCTTCCGCAAACTAAGGTTCCTCAGCCTAGCATTCCTGGCTTTTCACAGTCTGCTCCCTAGATTCCCCTCCAGCCTTACCTCTCTTCACAATGAGGACACCTTGAGATTGCAGAAAGTCCTCCTCCCTGCCCTTTCCCATTCCAGGGCTCATGGCTTCTATTCAAAAAGGAGCAGCTAGAAGCCTCCATCTTGAAGCTTCTCTCAGCCAGAATCAACACTGCCACCTGCTGGGCCATTATCAAAACTCATGGCCCCTTGGGGATAGTAGTATCCGTTGCCATGTGTCCACAGTTGTATCCTACCATGCCTCTTCTTTCAGACTCAATAGTGAGCCCCTCATAGCCTGGGGTCACGTGTTCTTGGCAGTCCCAGCACTGTGCTTGACGTTACCTGATATTCTAGAAGTAGTTCATTAATTGAGAAAATTTCCTCAAAAAAGTGATGTGTTTTCTGATAACATAGAAATAAGAATGGTCTTCCTAATGTTAAAGTCCTTCATATTTAGAAATATCATGTCAAAAAAGGTTTTGATATCACCATACACTATGTACCTATTTGAATTGCTATAAAGATCATATTTGAATAATCATGTCATTCTTGGAGTATAAGTTCAGCAACGCCATAGGTC
Organism: Pedetes capensis; assembly: GCA_007922755.1. Classification (NCBI taxonomy): domain Eukaryota; kingdom Metazoa; phylum Chordata; class Mammalia; order Rodentia; family Pedetidae; genus Pedetes; species Pedetes capensis. The sequence continues at coordinate 21,911 of VMDO01028612.1, forward strand.
ATCAAGAAGATTTCAAATTAGTTTGAAACATCAAATTCACATTAAAAGAAAATGATCCAAATTTCAAGAATGTCATTTAAACATTTAAAGTTAAAGTAAAATTTTAAAGTATTGGTTGTAATGTCAAAGACAGAAAAACTTCTTAAAAATGCTATCAGGTGAACATGATAGGAAATACACTCTTTAAATGCTATTTAATCACATTCACAAACTAAAATGTGATGAAATAAAGTGAGCAGCCCCCACGCTGATAAAAACTTAATATGATGTCTCATTATAACAATGCTGTACAAAGAATTTTCCCAGCTTAAAATGGCAGAGAAGCTGGGCGCAGCAGTACATGTCTGTAAGCCCAGTGACTCAGGAGGTAAGGACAGAAGGATCACAAGTTCAAGGCCAGAGTCAGCCTTTGTAACTTAGAGAGACCCTGTCTCAAAACAAAAAGAGAGGGTGGAAGCTGGGCGCGCAGCACAGCGGTAGAGCACTTGTTAAGTATGTATGTGCCAGGCCCTGGGTTCAACCCCCAAGTACTGCCAAAAAATAAAAATAAAAAAGACTGAGGTAAGTGAAAGCTTAGGGGCTCGGATTCAGCTCACTTGGCAGAGTGCTGCGCTGCAGTCTCTGAGGTCCCGAGTTCAATTCCCAGCACCGCAAAAATGGGAGAAGGACCTGGCAATCCACTCCCAAGGCAATCCCGAAACAGTCAGCCATTGAAAACCCTATGAGGGTCGCTATGAGTCGGATACCGACTCGACGGCACCTAATAACAACAACATCAAGTGAAAGCTTAGTGATGTTTATCCTTATGCTCAGAAGACACCCATTTAAACTACATTTTCTCAGACAAAGATAAGCTCCAATGAGGAAAGCTACTGTTATCTGTGTTGTTGTTCTTAGGTGCCATTGAGTCAGGTCAGACTCACAGCAACTCTCAAAAAGTTTTCAATGGCTGATTGTTTTGGGATTGCTTTGGAAGTGGGCTGCCATGTCTTTCTGTCTGCAATGCTGGGGATTGAAACTAGGGCCTCAGAGAGCACAGAGCAGCACACTACCAACTGAGCTAAACCCCAGTCCTGCTGCATCTGTAGAAAATAGAAAACAAAAAAAGCTATAAGCAGCCAGATACGGTGCACACACCTTTAATCCCAGCAACCAAGGAGGCAGGCACACCAGAGGATCGCAAGTTGGAGGCCAGAGGCAGCTTGCGTAACTCAAAGAAATCCTGACTGAAAAAACAAATAAATAGGCTGTGGGAGCAGCCCAGTGGCAGAGCACTTGCAAAGTATGTGTGAGGCCCCTGGGTTCAACCCCCACAAAAATAAAAATAAAACTATAAGCAGATGGAAGAACCTGCGTGACAGGTGATCAGTGCCACTTCAAATGTGCTGGAGCTGTAACCCCCAATGTGATCATATTTGGAGAAAGGGCATTAAATGAGGTAATTAATATTAAATGAGATCATATGGGTAGGTCCCTAACCCAATAGGACTGGTGTCTGTGTAAGAAGAAAGAGGTCGGGCATGGTGGCGCATGACTGTAATCCCAGCAACTCAGGGGGTAGAGGGAGGAGGATCACAGGTTCGAGACCAGAGGCAGCCTGCATAATTTAGCAAGACCCTGTTTTAAGATTAAAAATAAAAAATGAGCTGTGGAGGCAGTGATAGAGCTCATGTAAAAAGTAAGTGTGAGGGCCTGGGTTCAGCCCTCAGAACCACAAAAAGCAGGAGAGGAAGAAGTAGAAGAAGAAGAAGAAGAAGAAGAAGAAGAAGAAGAAGAAGA
>VMDO01028613.1:0-23679 GCA_007922755.1 Pedetes capensis
AACTCAAAATGGATAAAAGATCTCAACATAAAACCAGAAACTTTAAAACTTATAGAAGGCAAGATAGGCAATACACTCCATCATATAGGCATAGGAAAGTATTTCCTTAATAGGACTCCAATTGCTCAAGAAATTGCAACAAGAATAGATAAATGGGATCACATGAAATTAAAAAGCTTCTGTACAGCAAAAGAAACAACTAACAGAGTCAAGGAAACCCCCAGAGAATGGGAAAAATCTTCACATTTTATACATCAGATAAAGGTCTAATTACTAGAATTTATAAAGAACTCAGAAAAAAAACTCCCAAAAAAACAAATAACCCAATACACAAATGGGCAAAGGAACTGAGTAGACAGTTCTCAAATGAAGAGATCCATAAAGCCATGAACACATGAAAAAATGCTCAGTATCCCTAGCCATTAGGGAAATGCAAATTAAAACAATTCTGAGATTTCACCTTACACCAGTAAGAATGGCCAAGATCAATAAAACAAATAACAACAAATGCTGGCGAGGTTGTGGTGAAAAAGGAACATTATTACATTGTTGGTGGAGCTGTAAATTGGTCCAGCCACTGTGGAAATCAATATGGAGATATCTTAAAAAACTGAAAATAGATCTACCATATGACCCAGATATAACACTACTGGGAATTTACCCAAAGGGAGATGGGTCATCATACCACTGAGACACCTGCATCTCCAAGTTCAATGCTGCACTTTTCACAATAGCAAGGATATAGAATCAACCAAAGTGCCCTTCAACAGAAGAATGGATAAAAAATCTATAGTACATATACACGATGGAATACTACTCAGCAATGATGAAAAATGAAATAATGCCATTTGCAGCAATATCGATGTAATTAGAGAAAATTATTTTAAGTGAATGAACCCAAGCTCAGAAAGAGAAACACCACATGTTCTCACTCATATGTGGGAGTTGAATCAAAATTATAAGGAGGAAACATCCTATTCAAAGGTCAGATCAAAATAAAACGGAAAAAAAAAAAAGCTAAGAATGGTGTCAATATAAATGGTCTAGAAAATGCATGCAATTGTTCTGACAAGATAATAACAAAGTTTGCTACAGGAAAAATTTCTAACTTAAACAGAACTGGGACTCAAGTACATATAGAAAAATATTACCAAGTAAATGATAGAGAAGACTTAGATGGGGAAGGTGTGTGTGGGGGGGCATACAAGAGGGTAAGGGGGAACCTATATGAATAATGTACATCAAAATGCATATATGTAAATGCCACAATGAAAAGCATGTCAGAATGAATCACATTAAGGTGTACATTAAAAATGTCCAATAAAAATAAATAAATAAATAAATTTTTAAAAAAACAATAAAAAATGGTCTGGGGGTGCAGCCCGGTGGTAGAGCACCCACAAAATATGTGCAAGGCCCTGGATTCAACCCCCAAGTACTGCAAAAAAATTTTTTTTAATTTTTTTTAATTTTGAAAAAATAAAAAATAAAAATCTTCAAAGTATTTGAACCATAGCATCTTAACAAGGACCTGGCAGGACAAGCCCCTTCTTCTCCATCCTTGAATAATCACATCATTTACCTTTTCCATTGTCTACTTAAATCTTACTCTTCCTTCAAGCTCAGCTTCTCAGAGAATACTTCCCTGACCTCCTTGAATAGGTTAATTATGAGTACTTACAGCATAATGTGGGCTGGGATTTAGCTCAGTTGGTAGAGCGCTGTTCTGCAGTCTCTGAGGCCCCAAGTTCAATTCCCAGCACCACAACAGTGGGAGAAGGACATGGCAATCCACTCCTGAGGCAATCCCAAAACAATCAGCCATTGAAAACCCTATGAGTGTCACTATGAGAAGGACACGACTCGACAGCACCTAACAACAGCAATAGCATAATGTAATTCTTTCCGTCTTAATTCCTGTCCTTATAAATATGTTCAAGTGTCCAAGTTAGTTAAGATTATCTTTACTACTAGACAACTCTACTGAGGCACAGATATTGCTTTTGTTTTTGTTTTATTGTTGTTGGTTACTGTTTTGCCATCCTTATATTCTTGCAATTGCCTAACAGAGTTTTTGGATAAAAGTAGAGTTTCTGGACAAAATTCTGAATAAGTATGTTTCAACTGATAACTACATATAGGAGAAAAATCTCATTTTGCTTAGAAAAATTTCACTGCTCCCTCCTGAACCTTCCAGAGGCAGGATTTGCCAGGGTCCTGATAGGGGTGGTTGAAATCTACCAGGAACAGGCTTCTGTAGTCAGACAACTGCTTTCAAAGTTTGGATAACTTGTTTGGCTAAATAGGATATGCAGGGACTTGGCTGGACATACAAAGATAATTTGGAAAATGTAGATATAAGTGCAGGTCCTGGGGAGATGTGAAGTGGGCAGAGGAAAGAGACGCACTAGCTGATAGTGAGAGAGAAACTTGGAAGGAGAATATCTAGTGGTAACATTTTGTGAAACTTTGCCCTGTGGTGTCCAATGTAAATATTTTTCCCTATCTCCCAGGGAACTTTCAGTAACATTTAATTAGCTTGGTAATGAGTAGTGGAATTATATCTGGTAGGAGATGGAGAAGGTCAGAAAAGGATGGTACATGTTGTGGAGTTCTGCTTCTAGGTGGATGTGGAATGGGAATAAAGCAGTTCACTATCATCCAAACACACCCTAGATTAAGACTCTAAAGAAGTTCTTCTCTTTCAGCTAGAGACATTAAAGGTAAGCCTACACATCTTTTTGGCTTTCCAACTACGTGTGGTCACGTGTTACTCAGACATACCATAAGTAAAGAATTCCAAGTGACTTGATCATGTAAGTAAGGTTTTGTTTTGCTCCTTATTGAAGGACTTTTCCAAGAAAGGTGTATAAATACCACTTAGCTTGTATTTTGTTTGTTTCATTGGTTTTCGTTTTTTGTTTTTGTCTTTATAGCTGTGAATAACTAGGGACTATGAGTCTGTGAATTCTCTAGATTTATGAAAATGATAAGCGGTAGAGTTTACAAATGTACAATGAAGATGCAACTGATTACTACTGATGCTTGAGAATCTGAACAAACCATTCACAAAGAGCATTTTGATGGGATAAATGGACAGGAAAATTATATCTGCTCACTTTGTACTAAAACTACTGCATGAGTTAGGTTCATGAATACATTAACTCCAGTGGCTGTGCTTGGAAGGTAGGATTATCACATTGTTGCATAGCACTTTCAATATCTTTTGTGATTTTTATCAACAGAATTTTCACTCATTATGCCTCACAGGAGTACTATAAGATAAGACAGTCTCTTTATCTTAACAATGTATTTGAGTCCACTGAAAGAGGTGAAAGAAATTCTTAGCTTCACTAGGAGTGAGTGAGTTAACTAGAATAAATGTTTTATTTTTAATCTGAGTTACCAGATAGTTTTAGTGTTTTCCAATTCACAAGTCATACACATGCTGGCTCATCAGGTGAAGACCTTCAACTATAAGGACAACCCTGATTCATGTGTAGGGAAAGATCCACATATTGTAAAGCATTTTTCACTGCTTATCTCATATTACATTCAAAATCCTACAAATTAAAGGTTCTAGCTTTACCAGTCATGAAAACACAATCCACAAACATGAAATGATGCTCAGAACTGTGCAGCTGAAGGACCTAAGGCTAGAATCTCACTATCCAGTTTTACTGAATTGCAGTTTTATATGTATGCTTTGTGATAAAGATTATGTGTTTATAAAGACAATACTAGTTCCACAGAATGACTCTCAGAGACAGAAGTGTTCTTTTCTTGTGTCATACATGTTGAAAAATGACTGAAGCCAGGAGTCTTGGTCTTGGCAACAAAAAAGGGGGCTTTGTCTTATACAGGTATAATACTGATTTTTTGTTACACATAACTATAAAATGGAAACAAGAAAAAATTGTTTATAAAATATATCAATTTTTGTAATATGCAATTGTATATTGGAAACAAAAAAACAAACTATAAAGTTTTTAAATATAATGCACCAAAGAAAAGAATTAAGAATCCAGTTTTTCATATCATTATCTCTAAATATACATACAGTGCGCTACCTTGATGTGCTTTGGATTTTTTTAAGCCAAGTAAGAAAATGTAAAACACAAAGAGAAGAGAAATGAATCAGTTCAGAAAACCATTTTTTAAAAGTATGTTCTCAAAACACAAGATCTATCAGCTCAATAAAGACATTTACTAACAGAAAAGAAACTTTTGGAAAGGTTCACATAGCCTAGAGGAGAGGATGTTTTCCAGAAAAGCAAAATAAATATTTCAAGAAATACGTAATGAAACGACAGCATACTTATTTTAAATTCTCCAAATGCTTGCATTTTTAAATGCAAGGAAAAGTCTTATATCCAGTGAGAAAAGTGTCTAATCAGTTCCAAAACATTAAAGCTACTTTCCTTCCTTCACTCTCAATTAAAAATTTGTTGTGCATATGATTGTGTATTTGCAGAGACAAAACCGTTGCCTTTGCCTTTTCCTGTATAGTGTAACAATAGTTTCAGGTTCCTTTGCAGATTTCCATCAGGATTGTCCACAGAGCTTCCAACTCCATTAAAATGAAAAAATGGCATTAAAATGTATAGTTCTTGACACTGAAAATGTTTTACAGTTATCACCCATCCAAATAGATGCCAGGCAGAATTGTTTAAAGGAACTGCAGTTACTTCTCAGATAAAGCAAAGTGACAGGTGATATAAATAGCTCCATTATTTACATATCTCTCCTACATTGCTCCAGAAATGAACAAGTAAGAATTCCATGTTGTTTTGTTTGCTTTCTTCCCCCATTAGAGGCTTTTCACCAGCCCAGGATAGGTTGTTCACTTGAACAATGAATTCACATCCAAATCAATTAGTAGGTAAATCTTCAGCAAAGTAATTGAAACAACAATTCAGACTTTTGATTAAGAATAATGTCAGCAGGTCAATGATAGCATCACAGACTCCTATGGCAGTTCCTGAGACAATATTTTAAAAGGGGGGGAGACGAACTAAATAAACAAAGGCAGTGCTTAGAAGGATAAAGGTGGAAATGAGATAACAGACTAAGACAGATAAAGAAAAGCTTATTGGAACATAAGGGAGAAAGAGATAAAATGCAATGGAGTAGGACTGTGAAGAGAGCTGTATACTAAATGGAAAAAAATCAAGAATATATTATTGCTCTTCTCATTCTGTAATAGTGGTACAAAACAATTTATTCTCTTGACTAGATTTGCTCCTATCAGCAATTTCAAATATGTGAATTGTATACAATGAAAATGCCTTACAAGATTAACATGCATAAAAGAACAAATTGTGTGCAGGGAGCACTCCATAAATGAGGTTGCTTACCTCTGACTTTATTCTGGATATCAGAAACTTGATGACAAATAGCACCTTGACCAACACAGTCAATCTCTCTCCTTGAAAAAAGCTGAATGTTTTAATTTTTTATTTTTAATGGTCATAATTGTACATATTTGTGAGATGCACTGTGGCATGTCAATACGTGCACCTGTGCATAAAAATCAGATTAGGGCAATTGGCATATCCATCATCTCAAACATTCATCATTTCTTTGTGTTGGTGGCATCCTCTCTACTACCTTTCTTTGAGTTGAAAATCCTCTCTACTATTTTGAAATATGCAGTTAGTTGTTTTGCGTAGCCCTGTGGCATCTGATCCCGTCAGATCTTGGAAGCTAAGCAGGGTCGGGTCTGGTTAGTTCTTGGATGGGAGACCGCCTGGGAACACTAGGTGCTGTAGGCTTGGGAGATGGACCTGACAACCCACTCCCAAAAAATCACTCTGCCACTGAAAACCCTAAGAACAGCAGAGAAGCACTGACAATAGTGTTTTGCCTGTTGTACTCAGGGTTGCTATGAGTCGGACACCAACTCAACAGTACCAAACAACAACAACAACCATACTTATCCTACTATGTCATAGAACATTAGAAGTTATTCTACCCTTTCAACTACACCTGTGAATCCACTACTCACACTCTCTTCAGCCCCAGCTCCCACCTTTCCCAGCCTCTAGTAATCAGTATTATTCTTTATTGCTCTGAGATCAACTCATTTAGCTTCCACATATAAGTGAAAACATATGGTATTTGTCTTCCTAGGCCTGACTTATTTCACTTAACATGACATCTTCCAGGCCCATCTATATTGCCACAAATGACAGAATGTCATTCTTTCATATGGCTGAATAATATTCCATTGTGTATCTATACTATATGATCTTTATCTTTTCATTCATTGTAGATGAATACCAAGTTTGATGCTGTATCTTGGATATTGTGAATAGTGCTGCAGTAAACATGTGAGTTCAGGTATCTCTTTGACATAATGATTTTCTTTTCCCAGTAGTGGAACTGCTGGATCATACACGGTTCTATTTCTAGTTTTTTTTTTTTTTGAGGAATATCCATATTATTTTCTATAATGGCTGCACAAATTTACATTCCCACTGTAATAGTTTGAATATAAAAGTTCTCCAAAGGCTCATGTTTCAGTGGGTGGCTTTGTTGTAGGAAGTTGTGGAACTTTTTATGATGTGTGACCCAGTTTATAGAAGTGAGTCACTGAGGGCAAGCATTTGAATGTTATCCCCAGCCTCTGCCACATGCTCCTATCACCTCCTTGGCCATGCCTTCCCTGCTGCTATAGACTGAAATCCTCTGAAACCATGAGTCAAATAAACCTTTCCTTCCTTAAGCTGTCTAGGTCAGGTATTTAGGTCATAGCAATGCTAAAGAAAACTAATATACCAACCAACAGTGTATGAGAGTTCCCTTTTATCTACATCCTTGCCAATATTTGCTATTTTTTCTGTGTTTTTGATAACATTCATTTCATCTGAGAGGAAACAGTATCTCATTGTAGTGTTAATTTATATTTCTGTGATGAGTGGAGTTGTTGAGTATTTTCACTACTTTGTTGGCCATTTTGTATGACTTCTTTTGAAAAATATCTATTTAGATCATTAGCTGGTTTTTAACTGAATTTTATATTTATTCATTTACCTGTTTTACTATTGAGTTATTTGAATTCTAGATACTAATTCATTTGTCAAATTACAAGTTTGTAAATATTTTCTATGAATACCAACTTTTTAAATAAGGGCTTTCAAAAGGCCCACAGAATGGGGGAAAATGTATGGAATTCAGTTGATGGTGATAGTGCCTCTATCATATACCTAAGCACTGAAATTCCTAAGCTCTACCTGTACATTTTTTTATTTGTTGAAGTTCCTTGGTGGCAAATGTTCAAAGTAATCTCTTTCCAAACATACGATCCTGCCAATGCTTCCTTGGAAATGTTTCTCTCTCTCTCTCTCTCTCTCTCTCTCTCTCTCTCTCTCTCTCTCTTCCTCTCTCTCTCTTTCTCTCTCTCTCTTTCTGCTGCTTCTGTAGCTTTTCAAAGGAAAAAATGACTACAGGGTAACTATTATGAGAAAGTCTACCATTTTATCAAATGCCTTTTATTTGATATATAATAGAAACTACAGAAGTAAAAGAGATAGAAGGACTGTAAGTAAAGATTCACCTTTGTCCTCTCTCACAAATCAGGGAGTGTTTCTGAGTAGTCTCATTAGCCATTATAAGAATAATATCTTACTTCACAAAAGTTAGGGGATGTTGTCCTTGGCTTCTTATTCCAACTAGTTTCTACATATCAAAGGAGTAGGATAAGTACCAATTCCAAATGGAAAACCCTGCTCTAGCTGGCCATGATTTCCCTCACAATCTCTGTCAGTCCATAACCACCTTGTTGAAGGAGCAAGCCCTTCCTATTGACTCCCCTTTAATTCTCTTCCAAATGACATTGGGAAAAAATGCACAAAAAGAGGGAGGTATATCCTTCCTGACAAGACTTAATTCCCTTCATTGACTTCTTTAGACAAACCTGGACAATGGTCAAGACTTCTTAAGACTTTACAGATTGTCTGAACTTGTCAGGCCCAGCTTGTTAATTTGATTGATTTAGATTTCTGGTTCACAAATGATTATTTCTTGTGTCAAATTATCCAATGTCATTTCTCATACTCCAAACAAAGGCCACACCAACAGTTCTGGTTAAAATCTTCTAACCTACTTACTGGTTTCCTGTTTTGATGTTTAATTCTCATTACTTTTAGGCAATATATGAGCACATTTAGTAAATAAACATAGGGTAAATCAGGACCTTGAACATTTATATCAGATCATAAGTTCTCATCTTTCAAGTTTCCCATTCCTTTAGGAAGCATTCCATGACATTTACACTAAGCTGTTTTTTTCCAGTAACTTCTACAACTAAAAGATCTATAAGTCGATTAAATATATCCATCACTCCAATAGTTCTAAAGTATGCTTCTGGGAAGTTTCTTGTATCTTGAAATGAAACTGATAATCTATAAATGATGTTCAATTTCACTCACCATAAAAGGAATAAAAATTAAAACATAATTATTGGCACATAAAACTTTTAAAAATAGCTTAACCAATAATAAGTTAACAAGTAAAAATTTTAAAAAATAAAGATTACAAGAAAATGAAGAAATGTGCATTCTCATTGCCACATTAGCCACATAGGCCAATAAAAGAGACTCTGACCAAAAAATACAAGCTTCCTTTCTTTCTGGGTTCACTCATCTTAATTAAGTGCAAGTCTTACTAAGAAATTTATTTCTGCTTTCTCAGATAGTATGTGTTGATTATCATCTCTAGTTACCAAAAACAAAAGTAAAATTAAATAAATAAATAAATAAAGTTTTGTCCTTTAAGAAAGCAGAGATGTGTTAAATTTACTATCATTAAAGAAAAAAGTCATTAAACAGAACTCTTTGTACATGTTATTGACAGACAATACATTATTCCGAAGTCTCCAGTTTGTTTCATAGCCCTTCCTAAATGCTAGTTTTTAATTTTTACCAATGCATTATCTATGATTACAGAACGCAAAGAAAACCTTACTAGTTTAACTTAATGACACATAAAAAGAGATGATCATTTGTCATTCAAAATGCTCCCACCTCCAATTCATTGACCCTTTTGGGCAAGTGACACTCCCCCTTTTAATCTGTGTAAGCAAGGAAAATCAATGAAGTTTGCTGTAAAAAGGAATGAGACACCATCAAATTTGGACAACTATGGGACTGAGAGCTGCTTAAAACATGATAGGAAGGCAGTTAACAAAATGAAACAGAACACACATTACAGCATTTTCAGTCTCTTGTCCAAACTTCATGATACAGAGATTTGAAAACATCCACCAAGAGGAAGCATCTAACAAACAGATTTTATATCAAACAAAAATGAGAAAATTCCAGATAATGAGTTTCTGCCTTTATCTTTGCATGGACAATCTCTCTACTCTCACCAAGCTGAATTCCCTTAGCTATGAGATACAGAGATGATGTTAGCAATTACTGCATAGGTAAAATATGAAATATAGGTTAAATACATTTGAAATTCAAGGAAAAGAACAGAACAGAGAAAATATTTGAAGAGATACTGGTAAAGAAACACCCAAAAATGATTAAACACTCTAAGATATAGATTCAGAAAACCAAATGAACCCTTAGCAAAGCATTTTTAAAAATCATATCACAGTGCAACTAAACATAATAGAGAAATAGAAGAGATTTAAAAGTTACTAGAAAGAAAAATTGTTGTTAGGTGCCATGGAATCATGTCCAACTCATAGTGACCCCCATAGGGATTTCAATGGCTGATTGTTTCAGGAGTAGGCTGCTACATCCTTCTCCCATTTTTTGGTGCTGGGGATTGTAAATGTGTATTTATCTATTACTCCTACCAGATTGGATTCGTATTTCTGGGAAGAATCTACCAGGTTTTTTTTTTTTAATTCTAACAACCCCTTACAGAGTTTCAAAGAGTTGTTGTTGTTGTTGCTAGGTGCTATCGAGTCAGTGTCTGACTCATAGCAACCCTATGTATGACAGATGAAACACTATTGTCAGTGCTTCTCTGCTATTTATAGAGTTTTCAATGGCTGATTGCTTTTGGGGCGTAGGTTGCTGGGTCCTTCTCCCAAGCCTAAAGCATCTGGTGTTCCCAGGCAGTTTCCCACCCAAGTACTAACCAGGCCAACTCTGCTTAGCTTCCAAGATGTGACAGGAGTGGACCCCAAAGTGCTATAGCTGCAGACAGGCATGGTGGTACACACCTGTAATCCCAGCACTCAGAAGCCTGAGGCAGGTGGATCCTTCATTCCAAGGCCATATTGGGCTATATAGTGAGACTCTGTCTCAAAAAAATAAAAAATAAAAAATAAAATAAAATATTGGATTGTCAACTGAATCTTAAAAATCAGCTATACATTGTGTACAAAATGTGAATTAAAAGACAAAGAAAGTGAAAAGACTCATACATACCATTTAAAAGATATCTGGTGAGGCTATATCACTGCTGGGCAAAATTTAGAGCAAAAAGCATTTATAGAGATGCAGAGACTCAATTCATAATAATAACAAAATTTCCAATTCCTAGGAAACTATAACAAGTTTAAGCATATACATACCAAGTAACATGGCTTCAAAATACCTAAAACAAAAAATTTTTAATGACCGAAACTCATATTAGAATAAGATATTTTACTATATCTTTCTAGGTAATTGATATTAATTCTTTGAAACAACTGCTTCATTTGTAAATTTTGAAATTAAAAAAAAATACTTCTATGTAATTCATAGATTCATGGCTGAAAATTAACTAGCTAAGTGTCTCACTTAATAACTTAGAAAGAGGAACAGAACTAATCACTATGAAATTGTTGTTGTTGTTAGGTGCCTTCGAGTCAGTATCTGACTCATAGCGACCCTCATGGGGTTTTCAATGGCTGACTGTTTTGGGATTGCCTTGGGAGTGGATTGCTAGGTCCTTCTCCCATTTTTGCAGTACTAGGAATTGAACTCAGGACCTCAGAGACTGCAGTGCAGTGCTCTACCAACTGAGCTAAATCCCAGCCCGCACTATGAAATTAGGAGGAATAAAGTTGAAGCTCAAGTTAAATACATAATAATCAAATAAAGAATTAATAGAACTAGAAGTTGGTTCTTTGAAAAAATAAATATTATTGAAAATTATGTTTGATGAGACTGATGTTGAAAAGTTAAAGTACAAATAACCTTAAGAATGAAAAAAGAATACAACTACAGATGTAACCGATTTTAAATATTAAAAGATTATGACAGCTTTGTCAATAAATTTTAATATTTCTACAAAATACAAAAATCCTAGGATAATATAATTTACCAAAATTAACCCAAGAAGAAACAGATAATTTGATTTGTTATATTTGTATTTTAAAAATTAAAATCTGTTTTTTAGAATCTTCCCCTGAAGAATATGTCAGTCTAGATGATTTTATAGGCAAATTCTATGACACTTTCAAGAAATAGATCAAGCAAATCTTAACTAATCTCTTCCAGAGAACAGAGAAAAAAAATGAAGTGCCCTTTGCGTGAGTTAAGATAATAAAAGGGAGGATGTTACATTAGAGTCAATATTGAACCAGGAATGGTGGCACACACCTATAATCCCAGGGACTTGGGAGGCAAAGGCAGGAGGATTACAAAGTCAAGGCCAGAGGCAGGCTGTGTAACTTAGTGAGACCCTGACACAAAATTTTTTAAAAATTAAAAATGGGGTTGGGGTGCAGCTCAGTGGTAGAACATTTTCAAAGTTTGCATGGGGTCCTAGGTTCAGCCCTCCAGTAGTGAAAAAATGGAAGGAAGGAAGGAAGGAAGGAAGGAAGGAAGGAAGGAAGGAGAGAGGGAGGAAGGAAGAAGAAAGAAAGAAGAAAGGGAAAAGAAAGAAAGGAAGAAAGAAAGAAAGAAAGGAAGGAAGGAAGGAAGGAAGGAAGGAAGGAGAGAAAGAAAGGGAGAGAGAGAGGGAAAGAGGAGAAAGAAAGAAGAAAGGAAAAGAAGAAAGAAAGGAAGGAAAGAAGGAAGGAAGGAAGGAAGGAAGGAAGGAAGGAAGGAAGGAAGGAAGACTAATTCCATGGCCTAAAAAAGATACAGGCTTATTTTTCTCTTATATAACAATCCCAAGGTCAGCGTTCCAGGTCAGAAGGTGGTTGCCTCTTAGGACCCATATTCCTCCAATTGTGTTTCTCTACCATCCTTCAGAAAGTTATGTTTGTTTGTTTGGTTGTTTTTCTGGTTTTGTGGGGTTTGGGTTTTTTGTTGTTGATTGGGATTTTTGTTGTTGTTGTTGTTGTTGTTGTTGTTGTTTATTCCTCTGATTTAAACTACATAGCAGGTAAATTCTGGCTTGTGGTAAACTAACATTCTGGCTTGTGGTAAGTAAACAGAGAACTAGGGGAGAAAGGGTAGCCCAATGTTTTCGGTCTCTAATTGGAAGATATCTCCCTTCTGCTAACATTCCACTGTTATAAACAGTAAACAGTAGGCACCCAAGTTCAAGCAAGTCCAGGAAAACTATCACTGCTCCACACAAGTGTTTAGATTGGTATCAAGTCACTTTTGTTGAAAGTATACAGGTAAGAGAAAAATGATCATCGGCTAGGCAGGCTATAAAAGGAATTCTTCAATCAGAATAAAGATTTCTCACCATTTTGGGGGGATGAAGGGGATCATTGGGTGGGGATAAGAAGGTAATAGGGGTTGAACATGAGCAATGTACAATGATATACACATGTGGAAATGTCATAAAGAAATCCATTAATCTGTACACTTACTAAAATAATTACTAATTCAAAAACATTTTAAAGAATAAAGTTTTTTCATTGTCACTCAAGAATCTTTCGTGCTCCAAGATTCTATGAATCTATAACATAGGTTTCTCAAAAAATAATGGGAGAAAAATAGCAGAACAAGAAAACGGGGGCAAAATAAGAAAAGAGAAGTCACCTAAACAAGTCATTCACTTCCAAATGTGCCTGTGCTTGGAGCTTAAAAAATATGTCACATTGGCTACAAAATCACAGTTAAGGCAATAATGATTCAGTTTCCTGTTGCTTGGAATCCATGAGGTGGAATGAACTTATCAATCAAGGGCTATTTTTATATTTTACCTGTGACTACCAGCACAATATCCTTTAGTTCATTAGAAAGGAAGAGAACTCAAATTTCAAACAGTATGCATCACACTATGTTTACATATTATTTTTCATTTAATTTTCTGTAACTGCCTTTTTATAGTTAAAAAATCAGAAATAAAGAGGTTAAACCAATTGTCAAAGGTCACACACATTCCTAGGTATCCATTTTCTTGATTTACATATTAGTTTCTTTTCATTCAACTCCAAAAGCCCACTTTTCTGGGGTGTATAGCATTGCCACATGTACCCCTGGAGGATAATAGTAACAATTCACCCAGATACACTGGTACTCTCATATCATCAAAGCCAAATAAGTATAATTGTATGTGGAAAACAAGATATACAATTGTATTTGTAAAAAAAATATGAAAATTAATAATTGTAAAATGTTTTAACTTATTGATAAAGAGAGCAAAATAGTGTGACAACTATGTAAATAATTAAAAGGTGGTGTTGTTGTTAGGTGCCAACGAGTCGGGTCTGACTCACAGCATCCTTATGTACAACAGAACAAAATGCTACTCAACACTGTGCCATCCCCGGCACTATGTCAGAGCTTCTCCACTAGTCATAGAGTTTTCAAAGGTGGATTGTTTTATGATTACTTTGGGAGTGGGCTGCCAGGTCCATCTCTCATTTTTGCAGTGCTGGGGATTGAACCCAGGGCCTCAGATTACACACAGTAAGCACTCTACCAATTGAGCTAACCCGAGCCCATATCTTTAAAAGCATTCAATCAGAACATCAAAGCTTTTTCCAGATTCAATTTGGAAAGGTCATATTTCTAGTTATTCTCTTCCCCAACAGAATAAATTGAGTTAGGAGTGGGGGACAGTGGCACATGCCTGTGATCCCAGGAGACAGGGGCAGGAGGATCGCAAGTTTGAGACCAGAGGTAGTCAGCATAATTTAGTGAGACCCTGTCTCAAAAAGTAAAAACAAAAAAACGAGCTGGGGGTGCAGCTCAGTGGTACAGCACTTGCAAAGCATGCAAGCATGAGGCCCTGGGTTCAACTTCCAGTACACTAAAAAAAGAAGAAAAAGGAGGAGGAGGAGGAGGAGGAGGAGGAAATTGAGTTAATTCCCTCATTTTTAATTAAATTTTAGCTCACTGTTAGGCCATTACTGACGAAATAAATATAACTTATTATTTTATAGGTAAAAATAAAATATGCAAGTTTGTCTTCAAAGACAATATATTCCATTTAGTATTTGGATATTATCTCATTTTTCAGTAATAATTTTTCACAGACATTTTAGAGCCTAATTCACCAAGAAATTCAGCTCTGAGGGAAAATGTCATATTCTCTTTCTCTAAGGTCTTCCTAGTTTTCGTGGTGAATACATTATCCTACTTTTTTATCCATTTTGTAATATTCAAGAAGATTTCAGCTTATTCCAAAAATAAAGGACATTTAATGAGGATCACCAACACATTTCAAAAATGGTCTAAAGGTGGTAAGGTCTTGCTGTCTCCTAAAAGTTCCTTTTCTTGCCTCACACATTTCCCCTTGTCTTTTACTCTAGCTTTCTCTTGGCCATAATTGGCTTACAGGTTTTAAATTTAGTCCTTATGACTAAATACAAAAAATAAAAAATACATATATTTCTATTTCCTTTTTCCTCTAGTGTCTGCTCACCTCTGGGGCACTTTATTCTACGATTATGTGGACACAAGCTGGATGGTTAATTTAACAGTCACTTTTGACATTATCCAAAACTTCTTAAAGAGACTTAGAAAAAAATCTCAGTTTTATGCATATAAGCTTTTAGTTATACTGCAGTAAACTCAGATTTATTGAACTAAAATACCACTACATCCTACTTCTAGCAAAGAGGCATGATGTGGCATTTATAAATATAAAGAATGAAATGAGCAGAATAGAACATTTCCAGATTTCTGTATCATGACAATTTTTGCAAGTAGCATGAGCTATTTTATAGACAAACTAAAGACTTCCTTAAAGGGGAAAACATCATTCAAGTACTACACCTTGAAAAGCATATCATTATGTATGACATATACTATAGAATACTAATTTCTGAGCACACTCTGCCTTAGAAATATGGGGACAAAGTCTATAGATTGATTCTGTATATTATCATTGTATGTACAAACAAGAACTGTTCATCTTGGCATAGTTAGCACAGCTGACATTTTATCTACACAGCAGCAATGATCTTTATAAAATATTGGTTCTATGTTCAAGTCCTCTGATGTGTCTCCAGCTCAGAAGAATAAAATCCAAAATCCTAATGATTTACGACAACTGCTCACTTCCTGGTACCTGAGAACTTCTGTAACCTCATCTACTCTTACTGTCACAAACTGTCATCTCTATTTGCATGAGTCTCTTTGTCATTCTTCACACGTCCCAAGTACTCTCTTTGCCCAAGGTCACTGTAGAACTTTTACCTGTGCCAGGGATGTTGTTGTTGCTGTCAAGTGCCATCAAGTTGGATCCAACTCATAGTGACCCAATATACAACAGAACAAAACACTACCTGGCACAATTGTCAGTGCTTCTCTGCTATTCATAGGGTTTTCAAGGGCTGACTCTTTTGGGAGTGGATTACCATGTCCTTCCCCCAAATCTATAGCACCTGGTAGTCCCAGGTAATCCAAGTACCAACCAGGTTTGATCCTGCTTAGCTTCTGAGATCTGACCAGACTGAATGCCAGGGTGGTAAGGCTATCAACTCGGCCAGGGGTATTTAGGT
The DNA here is from genome assembly GCA_007922755.1 of Pedetes capensis. Taxonomy (NCBI): domain Eukaryota; kingdom Metazoa; phylum Chordata; class Mammalia; order Rodentia; family Pedetidae; genus Pedetes; species Pedetes capensis. The sequence goes on from VMDO01028613.1 coordinate 15,803, forward strand.
GGAAATCACCTTGGCTCCATATACTATATATGCCAGGTCTTTGGGCAAATACCATCTCCTCTAACCATTCATATCCTGCTTTTCTTTTCTTCATGACAGTCATAGAATATAGACAATTTATTTTTATTGGCATTCCTCCACTGGAATGTAAACCTTATAGGTGGTTTTTTCTTTTTCAAAAATGTGTTCCTGAATCTCAAAAGAATATCTGGCACAAAGCACCTCCTCAATAAGTACTACTTTTAAATAAAGAAATGCAAAAGTTAATGTAATACAGCATTTGACTCACATTAGCTTTTCAGATAATACTTTTGACTCCTTATTTAATGAATCCAATGTTGCTGATGTGATAAGACAGAAAATAAAAATGAATGCTGCATCCAAGTTTCACTCTGGTGTTTCCTAAAGGTTACCTGCTTGTGTGTCCTCACAGGGTATGGGACAATGAAGACTGGAGAGACTTAAATACAAAAATATAGCAGCTAAAAGTACTCAAAGAATATGTGTAGCATTATTAATCGAAGGAAAACCTCAGACATGTTTTCAAAGCTTACTTATGTTTTTAAAATTGCATATATTACTCCACCCACTTCTACTTCTACCCAGACCAGGACAGTTATTCTGCCCATTGAAATACATGCAATTCAGTCCAACCAAGTTTCCCTCACTCAGGATTTAAAACTACATATATCTCCTTTAACATTTTGGATATTAACCCCTTATTCCCCCATGTGTCTGTCATCTTGTCATGCAGTGGGGGCTTGCATGTTGCTGTGATGCTGAAAGATATGTCACTGGTATGTCATATACCAGCAGAGCCACCCATGGTGGACAGGTTTCAGCTGAATTTGCAGACTAAGACAGACTAGGGAGAAGGACCTGGCAGCCCACACCCAAAACAATTAGCCATTGAAATGGAAAAGCAAATATAGTGTGGGAAAATAAAAATATTACCTCATTGAAACTTTAAGAATATTGTCCGAGACAGACATTCTACCCCATTGTACACATGAAACAGAGCCTCAGAGAAACACAGGAATTTATTCAAAGTCATGTGGTAGTAAGCACATTTGTATGGATTACGGATTGTGTAACACCTCTCTCTCCCTTTGACTCTTTCCTCCTCCTCCATCTCCTCTGCTTCTCATTTTCACTCTTCCCATATACCCTAAAGTTTCCAAGTTTTGTCATATTTTATCCTAACATGTGCACAACATTCTATTGTAGTGTCACAATGATGATGTCATCATGAAATTATAACCAACCCAGACAAGGGTATAATTTATCCAAGTAAGATGTTAAGTCAAAGGCATATACAGATGACAAGCAAGCAGAATTCAGTCTATGGCTTTGTTTTGTTTGACAACATGGTGCTTCATTTGGATTTTGTTATTGTGTTTTAGTCAGGTCATCACTTGCCAGTTTCTACATTCTATCCCTTTCTGATTCTCTTGTTCCCCATTTACCTTTTTTTCCACACAACTACTGAATGTATTTGGATTTGGAATCCATGTTGAAGTTCAACCATAAGTTCAGGGAAACTTACAGTTCTTTAGATTGTCTGGTTTAAAAACATCATCTATTCCTATTGAGAAAATATGCTTTTGTCTAAGAAAGGAAGACACAGAAGTAGTTTAACACAACTTTAGGTAGGAGGAATGTGAATCTAAAGTCAACACAGGTTCATAAATAGAAAAAACTGAAAAAGAATGAGCACTATAAATGCTCCAATAGGACAGGTCATGATCCAACTCACAAATATCAAAGGAGAGCTGATGTTGTTGTTAGGTGCCTTCAAGTCCACTCCAACCAATGGGGACACTATATACGACAGAACAAACCATTTCTCAATTCTGTGCCAGGCACACAATCTTATTTATGTTTAAGCACATTGTTGCAGATACTATGTTAATCCATCTAGTTGGAGTTTTCCTTTTTTTCATTGTGCCACCACTCTCCCAAACATGATGTCATTCTCCAGGGATTGGTCCCTCCTGACAATCTACCCATCCTTGCTTCTGAGGAGCACTGTGGTTGCACTTCTTCTAGGATGAATGTGTTGGCTTTTTTGGCAGTCCATGGTATATTCAATATTCATCTGCAGCACCATAATTCAAAAGCATCAATTCTTCTACTGTCTCCTTTGTTCAATGTCCAGCTTTCACAACCTTACAATGCAACCGAAAATACCATAGCCTAAGTCAGGCACATCTTCATCCTCAATGTGACATCTTTACTTTTTAGCCCTTTAAAGAGGTCTTTTGCAACAGGTTTTCCCAATGCAATGTGTCTTTTGATTTCTTGACTATGCTACTGTGGGTGTTTATTATAGAACCAAGTAAAGGAAAATCCTGAACATCCTCAATTTTTCTCAATTTATCATGAAGTTACTTACTAACCCAGTTGTAAGGATTTATGTTCTGTTGATGTTGAAGTGCAATCCATACTGAAGGCTGTGTTCCATGATTTTCATCAGTAAATGTTTCAAATCCTCTTCCCTTTCAGCAAGCAGAGTTGGATCATCTGCATAATGAGTCTTCCTCCAACCATGATGCTGCATTCTTCTTCATAAAGTCCAGTTTCTCAGATTATTTCCTCAGCAAAGAAACTGAAGAGGTATGGTGAAAGGATGCATCCCTGACACAGCTTTCTGGACTTCAAATCAAGCAGTGTTTCCTTGTTCTGTTCAAATGACTGCCTCCTCGTCTGTGTACAGATTCCTCATGAGTAAAATTAGATGCTCTGGTATTCCCATTCTTTGCAGTGTTATGCATAATGTGTTACAATCCACACAGTCAAATGCCTTCACATACTTGGAAAAACACAGATACCTTTCTGATATTCTCTGCTTTCAGCTAATATCCATCTGACATCAGCAATGATGTCCCTGGTTTCAAGTCCTCTTCTGAATCTAACTTGATTTTCTAATAGTTCCCTGTATATATACTGCTGCAATCACTTTTAAATGATATTTAGCAAATTTTACTTGTGTATGATATTAATGATATCAGTCGATAGTTTCCACATTCAGTTGGAACCCTTTCCTTAGCAATAGGTACAAACATAGATCTCTTCCAGTCAGTTGGCCAGGTAGCTGTTTTCCAAATCTCTTAACTTAGCACCTCCAGTGCTGCACTCATTTGTTGAAATATCTATATTGAAAATATCTATATTGAAATATCTATATATTGGAAGTCTTGAATTTCACCAATTCCTTTAAAGTCAGCTTCCACCTACTTCTTCCCTCAGTACCATTGGTTCCTAATCATATGCAACCTCATAAAGCAGTTGGTCATCTACCAATTCTTTTCTTATAGTGACTCTGTGTATTCATTCCATCTTCTTTTGATGTTTCCTACATCATTTAATACTTTCCCTGTATAATCATTTACTATTGCTATTCAAGGCTTGAATTTTTCTTCAATTCCTTAAGGTTGAGAAAAGCAGAGCATATTCTTCCCTTTTGGTTTTCTACCTCCAGCTCTTTGCACATGTCATTATAATATTTGATTTTGTCTTCTGGAACTGCCCTTTGAAATCCTCTGTTTAGTTCCTTAGCTTCATCATGTCTTCCTTTTACTTTAATTACTTGACATTCAAGGGCAAGCTTCAGAATCTCTTTTGACATGTAATTTGGTCTTGTCTTTTCTTTTTTTTTTTCCTGTCTTTTTAATAATCTCTTGCTTTCCTCATGAATGATATCTTTGATGTCATGCTACAACTCATCTGGTCTTCAATCATTAGTGTCTAAATATTTAACTTGTTTTTGAGGTGGTCTCAGAACTCAGGTAGGATATACTCAAGGTCATACCTTGGCTCTCCTAAACTTGTTCTAATTTTCTTCAGTTTCAGTTTGAATTTGCAAATGAGCAGTTGATGGACTGATCTGCAATCAGCACCTGGTCTCACTCTGACATTTGATATGGAGCTTTTCCATCATCTCCTTCCACAAATGTAATCATGTCCTGTGTGTTCCATCTGGTGAACTGCATGTGTATAGTCATTGTTTATATTGGTGAAAAAAATTTTTTGTGTGTGGTAGTGGGGATTGAACCCAGGGCCTTGAGCTTGCATGCTCTGCAAGTGCTGGACCACTGAGTTGCACCCCCAGCCCATTTTTTACATTTTTGATACAGGGTCTTGCTAAGTTATGCAGACTGCCTCTGGTCTTGAACTTGCAATCCTCCTGCCTCCACCTCCCCAGCCACTGGGATTACAGGCGTGCACCACTGCACCTGGCTTGAAAAAAATGTATTTTCAGTGAAAAGGTGATTGGTTTAACAACATTCTTTCATGTGATCTCCAGCATCATTTCTGTCACCAAGGCCATATTTTCTGACTACTGAGCCTTTTTTTGGTTTCCAACTTTTGCAATGCAGTCACCAACAATTATCAGTATATTCGGATTGCATGTTTGAGCTATTTCAGATTGTAGGAGCTGATAAAAATCTTCCTTATCTTTACTTGTGGCCTTGGGGGTGTATGTGTAAGTTTGAAAAATAATCATATTAATTGGCCTTCCTTGTAGGCATATGGATATTATTCTATCATTGACAGCATTATACTTCAGGACAGATCTTGAGATGTCCTTTTTGATGATGAATGCAACTCTATTTCTCTTTAATTTGTCATTCCTAGCATAGTAAATGATATTATTACCTGATTCAAAATGGCCCATGCTAGTCCATTTTAGCTCACTGATACTTAGGATGTTGATGTTTATGTATTCAATTTTCCTTTTTGTGATTTAAAAATTTCCTAGATTCATACTATGTACATTCCACATTCCAATTATTAATGAATGTTTACAGTTGTTCCTTCTCATTTTAAGTAGTGCCACATCAGCAAATGGAGGTCCCTGGGGCCTTACGCCACTTCTGTCATTCAGGTAGATACTACTCTGAGTAGGCAACTCTTTCCCAGTCATTTTTTGCGTGCCTTCAACCTGGGGGGCTCCCTTTCCATCACTATATCTGACAGTGTTTCTCTGATATTCATAAGGTTTTCAATGGCTAATAATTTCAGGACTGGGCTGCCAAATCCTATTCCCTACTCTGTGTTAGTCTGGAAGCTCAACTGAAACCTGTCCACCATGGGTAACCCTGTTGATATCTGTAATACCAATAGCATAGCTTTCATCATCACAGCAAAATGCAATCCCCTACAGTATGGCAAACTGACGAACATATGGGGGTCAAAGGAAAGCAGTTCAACTAAAATAAAACTATTAATTTGATCTTAACCTTGCTTGGTATAAGATGTGGAGTAGCCTAATATTTATATCCATCACTCCATGAGAGCTCAGGTTCATTCTTCTTGGTAGCGTTATAATGAAGCAACCCTGTCTACCAGTGATTATCTGCTTGCATCTATGAACCACTAGACTGAGACACCCCTTCAGATGTTGCTAGACAACCTAAAGCAACATCATTTGCCAAAATGAAAATCTCCAGTCACCATACCATCTTGAGTCTCAAAGAGATTTTGTCATCTGTTTTTTAACCAACACTATTCTATGATTTTGTGATAATTTACACTTGGGAACCACTGATTTAAACTTATACCCTAGGTTCCCTGCCTCCCTTCATTTGATCTGGACTGTCATCCTTCCTAAAACTTCAGTTCTAGCAAATTTCTTTTTATGAGCTGAATCCCAGGTACATACTCCTTTTGGCTGGCTCTATTCTATTGCTGCCCAAACTCGAGCAAACTTCTACTTTATAATTCATTCTATTCTCCATTCTCTGCATTCATATTGAAGTTTGGTTGTCATGAGCACTATATTTGAGTATAGAAACTAAAAATGTGGGTGCTTTAAGTAGCTCTTTCCTACAAAATAATAGAAGGAAACATCTTCTGCAATAAGCAAAATCATTTGATACATAAACTAGATTAGGCACAAACACTCAATAAATAGTTTATAAATAGTTATAAACACTCATTAGACTGTTTATAAACAATTTGCTCACCTCTAGGAAAACAAAACAATTTTGATGCATTTTTTTCCTGTCAATTTTTAAATCTGTTCAAATAATAATTTATTTTATGGTTTATTTCATTGAATATTTGCCATCAATAAGCAAACTATTTCATTAGACTTCCCCAGCATTCCTATCAAAATCAAAGAATAAATGAGCTGTTGGACTACCAGGTATATATCCTTTAAAAATAGATTGAAAATATATGTAAATAACTCAGTCCCTGAGCTTATGCATTATGCAAATATGCTTAAGGATGATGACAATAATACAAAATTCATGACAACTCATTCGCTATAATAGCAGCCCTGAGTCACAATGAAGAAGCAGAGGATACATATGGGAAACAATTTCAGAAGGAGGGTAACCTATGAGTAAAAAACTTTAACAGTAACAAAATTCCCTATTAACTTCAGTAGTGTAAGTGCTAAGCTGTCACTTCCTTCCAGGCATCCAGCTGCAATGCAGTCCTCTCCAGAGAACTGAAATACACAGAATTTGCTGCTCAGGGCATTTTGTGGAAGTCTCAGAATTGAGGAGCATCCCCAATGGCCACAGATAGACTATTTCTGTCCCCAATGTCACATCCCTTTAGAGCACACACCACTCCTTGGTAGTTAAACACATACTGATTCTACAAACAAAGCAAGTAATATAAAAGGATAACAGTATGTAGAGAAGAAAACTATCTAGTGTAAAGAATAGCATTCAACTTTGTCAAATGGAAAGGAACAATAAAAATTTAAGACATGGCCTTTTGATTCTATAATTCCATTATAAATTAGCACTAGACAATAGCAAATCCGTTACAGATGTACAAAGACATTGATTTTAGTATTTAGTGTAATAAAAACATCTTTACAACATTTTTAACTTTCGTCAGTATAATATATTTTAAATAAACTATGATACATAGTCTAGTGTGTCACCTTAAAAAAAATAATAAAGCAGAGCTGGGCACGGTGGTGCACGCCTGTAATCCCAGCGACTCGGGAGGCAGAGGCAGGAGGATCGCAAGTTCGAGACCAGAGGCAATCTGTGTAATTTAATGAGAACCTGTCTCAAAATTAAAAAAAAAAAAAAAAGAAAAGAAAAGAAAAGGGCTAAGGGTGCAGCTCAGTGGTCCAGCACTTGCAGAGCATGCAAGCGCAAGACCCTAGGGTTCAACCCCCAGTACTGCAATAAATAAATAAATAAATAAATAAAGCAGTTTTTATGTATTCATTGGAAAGACAGCAAACACATACTGGCAGGTTTCTAAAAATTAAGTTTTAAAGTATTATTATGTTTACATTTATGTATAGAAGAACTATATATATAAGTATGTTGTTGTTGTTAGGTGCCGTCGAGTCGAGTCCGACTCATAGTAACCCTATGTACAGCAGATCAAAACACTTGCCGATTCTGTGCCAGGCAAACCATCTTGTTTATGTTTAAGCCCATTGTTGCAGACACTGTGTCAATCCATCTGGTGGAGGGTTTTCCTCTTTTGCATTGACCTGCCACTCTTCCAAACATGATGTCCTTCTCCAGGGATTGTTCTCTCCTGACTACATGTCCGAAATATGTAAGATGCCATCTGGCCATTTCTGCTTCCAAGGAGCCCTCTGGTTGTACCTCTTCTAGGACAGATCTGTTGGTTCTTTTGGCAGTCCATGGTATATTCAATAGACGTCTCCAGCACCACAATTCAAAAGCACCAATTCTTTTTCTGTCTCTCTTGTTCAATGTCCAGCTTTCACAACCATATGATGCCACTGAAAATACCATGGCATGAGTCAGACGCACCTTCATCTTCAATGTGACATCTTTGCTTTTCAATACTCTAAAGAGATCTTTTGCCACAGCTTTTCCTAGAGCAATGCGTCTTTGGATTTCTTGACTGCTGCTTCCACGGGT
>VMDO01028614.1:0-23681 GCA_007922755.1 Pedetes capensis
TCTGAGCTGCTTTCCCTAGTGAGGAGAGAATGTAATTTGGGGATAAACAACAAAATTTGTCCAAAAATGAACATATTGTATTTTCCTATAAACTGATGAAACTGGCAAGTATGTGTGCATTTCAATTGACAGAAGGCAAAGCTTTTCTGTAAATAAAATGGATACACTGAATTGTAAAACTTGTCATCTGCAGAAGATAATCGTTCTTTTGGAGACACACAATGATTCAAAAGAACTTAAGAGCTATTGTTCTGATGTTTTCCATCATTTGATTAATTTTATCATGAACATTATCATGTATGGATTTTAAGATAGATTATATCAGAGATGGTAAAAAAGAATGCTCCATTTTGAATAATTTTGAATGGAAATTAATGATTGCATCTTTTAAGTTAATAAATTTCCTAAAATTTAAGTTTCACCATATTTTGACAATCACTTATACTAACCACATGGCTCTTATTTTCATGAAAATATGAAGAGGATTAAGTTATAAATATGGAATAGGAGCAGTGCAACATGAGAGTGAAAGAAAACAAAAATTTACAGGACAGTCTATTTCAAAATCTGCATCTCCAAATCCCAGTCACCACACCCCACAAAATTCTGAACCCTCCTTCTCCCTCAGAGTTTCCCAGGGAAAATCAATTAAGAGGAAAGCCGAATGTGTGCATTACATGTAGTTGTATAATTTCATCACTCAGGAAATTCCTTTGAGATACTTATTCATTGTATAAGTATAATAAGAACTAGTGTGATATAATTTGGCACACAGCACATAATCAGATGAAAGAAATTCAGCATCAATACCACAGAACTACTTGATAATAGGTGTGGGCAAACACAAATAACACATCATCATTGCTGTGATCAGTATCCAAAACATTTAAAGTAAACTTGAAAACATCATCTGAGTCTATCCACAAATAACTATAAACTTTCTACCATGGTAAAGCTACATGTGTACACTATACTCTGCAACCTCTAATATCATTAAATATATAGTTTTACCTTATGATGCAGTGGAGCAATTCTCTCTTAATTCTTCCACTCTTCTCAGCAATGGAAGCTATTCTGATTCAATATGCATTTCCTAAGCCTTGTTCACACAGAGAAAAGGGAATTCTCAGTAGAAAACTCCAAGTTACATGTGCACTTACTCAGCAGTACCTGGCAACCCACATCATTCCCCTGTGGGAACTGAGTATCAACACATTTCCAAGTTCTTCTGGCACCACTACGACATTTTTGTTATTAAGTTCAACAATTTAGGTTGAGAACCAGCTATGGTGATACATGCTTGTAACCCCATCAATTGAAGAGGTGGAAGCACAAGGATCACAAGTTCAAAACCAGAGGCAGTCTGAATAACTTAGCAAGACCCTGTCTCAAACTTGAAAACAAAATAAAAAATTAAAAGTCTTTTGAAAGGGTATCCTGTCTAAAATAACCTGAGCAAGTCAGCATAGAAAGATAGCTACAACCTGTTGGGAAGAAGCATTGTGAATCAACCTTCACTATTGTTGTTGTTGTTAGGTGCCATTGAGTCAGTATCCGACTCATAGCAACCCTCATAGGGTTTTCAAGGGCTGAGTACTTCGGGATTGCCTTGGGAGTGGATTGCCAGGCCCTATCTCCCATTTTTGCGGTGCTGGGAATTGAATTCAGGTCCTCAGAGACTGCAACACAGCGCTCTACCAACTGAGCTAAATCCCAGCCCCTTCACTATTAGAATAAGAAAAGGAAATGGGTCAGTTTAAAGGAACTCATTAGGCAACAACAAAAGAAGTAGAGAAGTAAATGGTTTCACATTCTAAATACATAGAATTCAAGAGGAAAACCTGGTAGGCATAATGACCTTGGATGACCTTCCCTGAGAGCCATCCATCTCTTCATCTACCTTCTCTTTCTCTGGGTTTCCCTCACAGGCAAATTCACTTTAGCAAACCAAGCCTTCCTCCTGAGAATCTGCCTTGAAGACATCATCAAACTCCCTTCACCTGCTACAGCCACACCCATAGCTACAAGGTTATCAGGCAGGCCAGAAAGGCCTCATTCCCCTGTCCTCTCTCTTTACAGAATTTCAGGAAAATTGAGTTCCTACATGGAGAACAAAAGTGACTTTCTTCTTTTCTGTTTTCAGCTGTTTCCCTCTCTGTTAAATTAGGAATTTTTGTAACAGTTGTGGGAATTTGGATCCTGAGGAAACATGTTTCTCTGGTTTTGAGTCATTTCTCTACCTCCTCAGAACACCATTGAATAAACAATCTTTTCAAATTTATTTATCTGTTGCACTTGTTTTGAATTTCTCATAGTGAGAATCGTAGGAAGAGTTTTGTTTTCTATTTTCCAATATATTGGGAAGATTTTTAACATCACTGAAAACATTAAAGGAAGAATTTGCATTTTAAATCAATCCTCAGAAATCCCTTCAAATTATACATGAACCTCTGAACATTGTACATGCCTATAGTCTCAGTGATTTAAGAGGCGATTGCAGTAGCATCATGGGTTTGAAGCCAGAGGCAACTTGTGCAATTTAGCAGGAACTTGTACAAAAACAAAACGGAACTGTGGTGTGCCTTTGTTGTAGACCTTACCTAACTTACATGATGCCCTTGGTTCAGCCCTGCCAGTACCGCAGAGACATGAGAGAGACAAATAGAGGGAGAGAGAGAGACAGAAAGAGAGATTACTATTAACCACAAAACTTCTTCATATATATATATATATATATATATATATATATATATATTCTTTCTTTTGATTTTTACTTTATTATAAATTATGACAACAACTCAAATGTGTCACCATTATGGTAAGAATATCAGATTACCAAAGCAAACTATAATGCTATCACCACTAGCTTCCTGCATATAAAATTTTGCTATAGTGTGTGACTGCCCATTTCTACTACCTCTGTTAAAAATTAAACCCAATATAATACCGTGAATGTATAGGAATGATTAGAATTGATCAGGTAAGTAGGGGTCATGTCTTCATCTTGGATTTTCAAGCCACCAGACCAATGGGAAAAATATGTTCATCATGTATACATCACTGAGCATGAGGTATTTTTTTATAGAACCTGGAAAGACCAAAACTGTTGTATTCCTGGAATTTTAGCTCCAGTGATCTATCAGTCTATTCATCAACCAACATGTTTCCCAAGTCAGACACTCTCACATTTGTGGCTTTACTTAGCCATTCTTTTTGTGTATGGATGTATAAGATTTTCAAAATAAGGTTGGAGTATGGTGGCACTTGCCTCTAATTCCAGGTACTTGGAAATGCAGGCAGGAAGACAGTAAGTTCAAGGTCAGTGACAATCTGCTTAACTTAGCAGGAACCTATTTCAAGGTAAAATGTAAAAATCAGGGTGGGGATGCAACTCCATGAGAGAGCACTTGCAAAGCATGCTTGGCACCCTATGTTCAACACCAATTACTGGAAAAAATAGGCCTTCAAAATAACAAACCTATTTGCAGTATCTGATATCTATAGGGACACCAAAGTATGTTTATAAATTAGCCTAATAAAAGTAGATGCTTTTATAATAGTGAGTTTTATATTTATTTTATTTCATTAATTTTTTGCAATGTTTTGGGTTGAACACAACTCACAAACACTTTGTATATTATCTATGACTGGGCTTCACATTTTTATTTTTTATTTTGAGTCAGGATCTTCCTACATTTCACAGGGTTCCTCTGGTCTCAAACTCAAAATCCTCTTGCTTTTCAGTCCTGAGTTGCTGGCATTACATGGCTTGGCTATTGCATCTGAATTTGTATATTTAAATGTAGTTCTCTTTCCAATTATTTGCCCATGGTCAAATATTTCAGGATTATATATTGTTCTTCTCATATGCTTCATATATTTGTGTTACACAGATATCTCAATAATTATAACCATTTGTAATTAAATTACTTCACCAAACCTAATGAATAAATTATTATTTTATACATATAAAAGTAACTGTTCTCTGGCATTGGAAGTCATGGCATGGGGTTAACCTGACTGGTGACATATTATTGCTGATGTGACCACACTTCTTGCTCTGGTAAAGTGCAATCCTTTGACAATAACAAAAGTGTTGTGCGTAGGGAATAGAGAATGAAACCAAAAGGGACAAACAAAGGCTTCTACCAAACAGATAAAAAACAACTTTTCTTATGTGAATAGATTTTATGTAGGATTAAAAATATTCAACAATGTTAATGCTTACCTCATCAATGTGATATAGAAATTTTAGACAAAATCAAATATGTAAATAATTTTGTATTTCCTACATAAAATTTAAGTACATTTATATGATGAATGATTGCATGATCCTGCTGTAAATTGCAAGTATGAAGTATGTGAAATTAAAGGGTAGGTATAACAAAGTAACATTATTTATATGAGATGTAATAATACAAGATCAGGTAAAACTGAACGTGGAAGAAAATTTAAAATGCAGCCAAAACTTTTCATTGTTTCTAGTATTCTCCCAACCTGATTCACTTTTCATAACAAAATATCAATGTCAGCAATGGATAGAACATTCACACCAAATAAAAAAAAGCAATTAAACATTGGCCCAAAACTAAAGTTATACAAAATGGGCCTGGTACGTATTTGGAGATATTCCATCCAATAGATCTTGGTATACATTCTCTCAAAGGCAAAACAGACTATCCTCCAGGCGAGATAGAATATTGGAATCAAAAGAAATCTCTCATAGCACTCATATTTAACAGATGATCATATGACAGGAAACTCTGAAAAGTGAGTGTCAGCTATGTGCTCTGGTAGAGAGGTGTCACTTACAGAACTCTTTCCCCCACTCTGGAACCTAGAGGCCACTGCTGCTAAAATGGTTCAAAGAGATTTGTTTCTCTTGAGAGAATTCTTGGTGAAGTCACTTGGTAAGAGGGCTGTCATGGAATGTGAGCTGTGCTTAATTTCAGGCAGAGGTAAATTTTCCTGATGAAAAGGAAAGTAGAAGTCATATTGGGACTGACTGACCACTGCAGGGATGGCCAGGGTTTGAGTTTCCTTCTGTTCCTCCTTCCTTCCTTTTCCATTTTGTTTTTTGTATTAAGATTGAACTCAGGGCCTCATGCATGCTAGGCAAGTGTTATAAAACTGAGCTTCATACTAACCCAAGTAGAAGTCTTGTTGAGAAAGGTAGAGAGAAGAAGGAAAAAATAAAAACCAAAATAAAACAAAAATCCCAGGAGTTTTCAAATGCCTGGGGAAAACCTTCGGCAGTTTTATGGAGCTGACTTTTGGGAATTTCAATGTTCCATTGTATGGCATAAGATGAACATTGTCTTCTATCCCAACTAAACCTTTCACCAGCAATATGTAGGCTACTCCCTAATATGCTGTTAAAATGGACCTTGGGATGTGACAAAATGCTGAATTCTTAGGTGACATCAGATGAGACTAGAATTGACCCCATGGAAGGTAATATCTGAGGGTTACATACGTCTTTCTTATCTCATGGAAAGGAAACAAATGCTGCCCCTTCAAAAACCTCACTATGGCCCTTCCCCCCAGGAGCATTAACAGCTCATGGCCAGAAAATGGAATTCATCATTCCTCTTCCTTTCCTGAAAATATGAAGAGGAATAAAGCATAAATAACATATAGCATACCTGCAACCCGAGAGTGAAATTGAGTTAAAACCCACACAGTAGTTTTGCTTAAAAATTTGCCCCTCCAAAACTCTGGGTCCATATCACACAAAGGTGTGAACCTCCTCTCTCAGTGTCTCCCAGGTAAAATCAACTAAGATGAATGATGATCTTCTGCATTACATTTAATGATCTATGCACATCACACAGTGAATTCCTTCCAGATACTTATTAATGGTAAAGGTAAAATATATATGTCTGATATAGTTTGGCACAGAGCTCATAACCAGATGAAAGAAGTTTAGCTTTGATACACACTAGATCAATTGATAACAGAGGTGTTTAAATGAAAATGGCATACCATCACTACTGTGATGTTAGTGGTCAGAAAACTAAAATTTACTAGAAACTATGATGTGAATCTACTCAAGAATAACTATGCACCTTATGCAATGTTCAATCCACATGTGTAAAGTCTACTATGCAGCCTTTAAGGTAGTTAAATATTTAGTTTTAACTTAAAATGTAGGAGAGCAAGAATCTTCTAATTCTTCTACTTCTCTATATATTTCTGAGTTGCACTGTCCAGTAAAAGTCAATCTTTCACAATATGCATTTTCCTATGTCATACTCACACAGAGACAAGGGAATGCTCAGTATAAACTCAAAGCTATTTGTGTACTTACTCAGTGACACCTGGTGACCCACATCAATCCCTTGTAGAAACTGAGAATCAACACATTTCCAGGTTCATATGTCACCACTGTAACATTTTGATTATTTAGGTCAAGAATTTATGTTGAGATTTTATCCTGACTAAAAGGACCTGAGGATGTCAACACAGAAATAAATCTCTGTTCTCTTGGGGAAAATCCTTTAGAATTACCCTTTACTACCAGAATAAGGCTGGGATTTAGCTCAGTTGGTAGAGCACTGCACTGCAGTCTCTGAGGTCCTGAGTTCAATTCCCAGCACCGCAAAAATGGGAGAAGGACATGGCAATCCACTCCCAAGGCAATCCCAAAACAGTCAGCCATTGAAAACCCTATGAGGGTCGCTATGAGTCCGGTACTGACTCGACGGCACCTAACAACAACAACAACCAGAATAAAGGGAGAAGGACCAGGCAATCCACTGGAAAAATTAATCGGCCATTGAAAACCATATAAATAGCATAGTTGTTGTTAGGTACTGTCAAGTTGGTATCTAACTCATAGCAACCCTGCGTACAACAGGCGAAACACTATTGTCAGTGCTTCTCTGCTGTTCACAGGGTTTTCAATGGCAGATTGATTTTTGGGAGTGGGTTGCCGGGTCCTTCTCCCAAGGCTACACCAGCTGGTGTTCCCAGGCGGTTCTCATTCAAGTACTACCCAGGCCCGACCCTGCTTAGCTTTTGAGATCTGATGGGATCATATCCCACAGGGCTACAGCTGCAGGCACATAAAGAGCATAGAAACACTGACAATAGTGTTGTGTGTGTAGTGTCCTTATGAGTCAGACACTGACTGGAGAGCAACCTAGCAAAAACAACCAGAATAAGAGAAGGAAAAAGGTCATTTGAAAGGAATTCATTAGGCAAAACTTCAGACATAGAGAAATGAAGAGTTTCAGGTTCTAAATGGAGAGAATTCAGGAGTATATCCAGACAGGGATACTCACCTGGGATGAACTTCCCAAAGAACCAGCCATTTATTTCTTCCTTTACTTTCTGGTTTCTTGAGTTTCCCTCTCAGGCAAGTTCACCTTAGGAAATCACAACTTCCTTTTAAGAATCTGCCCTGAGGACATCAGCAAATTCCTTTCACCTGCTATAGCCACATCTTCAGTCAAATTACCTCAGGCTGTAGAAATGGCCTCCCTCCCCTCTCAGACACAGCAGAGAATCAGAGAAATGAATACTAATACAGACCAAAAGGCAATTTCTGTTTATCGCCTTCAGGTGCTTCCATGGTTTGAAAAATTAAGAATATCTGTAATAAGAATGGAAATGTTGATTGTTGGGAATGTGTTTCCCTGGGTGTGAGAGTCATTGCTCTACCTCAAAAGAACACCAGTGGCTGAATTGCATTTGAAGTTTGTGCATAGGAAGCCCATCTTTGTTTTGAATTTCTCACAGTAAAAATTGAAGGAGTTTTTCCTATTTTTCAGATAGATTAAGTCGTTCATTGACAACACTGAAATTATAAAAAAAGGTCTCACTTTTCCTATTCATCCTCAGAAATCCCCTAAAACTAACACAGAAACCTTCTGTCATAGCTCATGAGTATAGTTTCAGTGACACAATTAACAAACCCTGGAGAATCATTGACTGTGGCCTGAGGCAGATTTTGCAACATTTTGTAACCTTGTGTAAAAATAAAGGGGACTGAGATATCACTGTTTGGTATAGCACTTACCAAGCATGCATGATGTCCCTGGTTCAGCACCCTCAATACTGCAAAAAGAGAAAAAGAGAAAATAATAGTGGAAGCAACATATTAGTACTAACTTACTCAAAACTTTTTTCTACCACATATATCTTTGTTTATTTTGATTTTTGCTTTATTATACATTATGGAAGTCTGCAGCCTAGCCCTGTAGCATCAGATCCTGTCAGATCTTGGAAGCTAAGCAGGGTTGGCCTGGTTACTACTTGGATGGGAGAACACCTGGTAACACCAGGTGCTGTAGGCTTGGGAGACAGGACTGGCAACCCACTCCCAAAAGTCAATCCAATACTGAAAACCCTATGAACAGCAGAGAAGCACTGACAATAGTGTTTCACCTGTTGGACACAGGCTTACTTTGAGTGGGATACCTACTCGATGGCCCTAACAAAAATAACATACATTATGGATACAACTCAACTTTGTCCTCATTTTGATAATGATAACATGACCTTCTTACTTACAAACTTTTTCCTGTAGTCAAGAGACTTTAGGCTGCCCACTTTCAATCCCTCTATTAAAATGTAAGACAAATACTGTAGAATTAATGTATGGGACCTTAAGGAACTGATCACATAAGAAATACCCAAAGTGTGGTGCACGCGTGTATTCCCAGCAGCTTGGGAGGCAGAGGTGGGAGGATTGCAAGTTCGAGACCAGAGGCAGTCTGTGTAATTTAGCGAGACCCTGTCTCAAAAAAGTAGAAAAAATGGGCTGAGGGTGCAGCTCAATGGTCCAGCACTTGCAGAGCATGCAAGCGCGAGGTCCTGGGTTCAACCCCCAGTACCAAAAAAAAAAAAAAAAAGAAAAAGAAAAAAGAAAAAGAAATACCCAAAGTATAAACATGACTTAATTAAAACGTTTCATTCTACCTCAAGCATATACATATACATTTCATGTTTACCAATGTACCAACTGACAAATCACCCGGAAACATTTCCATACCCTTCCTCTGGGTATCCTCATATCTATGAAATTTGCTCTTAAAAATCAATGATAAGGAAATAGTGAATAAGGAATGTTGTTATTGTTGTTAGGTGCTGTCGAGTCGGTATCCGACTCATAGCGACCCTCATAGGGTTTTCAATGGCGACTGTATTGGGATTGCCTTGGGAGTGGATTGCCAGGTCCTTCTCCCATTTTTGCGGTGCTGGGAATTGAACTCGGGACCTCAGAGACTGCAGCACCACGCTCTACCAACTGAGCTAAAACTGAGCTAAACCTGAATAAGGAATAGTGAACTGTATATCTAAATCCTTGTGGGAATTATATGACATTTACAACCCACCTCACACTATACTGTGAAGACTGCCGAGTGCACCATGAAATGCCTCTGATCATACAGGGCATACTCAAAAACATTGCCTTAATAAATGCATACATGTTGTTTTAAGAAAGGTGACTTAATCAAATATTACTGCTTTGTATAGGATCTTGTGAATTTCACTCTTTATTTTTTTGTGGTTCTTGGTGGTTGAACCCAATGCATCTTGCATACTTTGCAAGTGCACTTCAAAGGGACTTCACTCCAAGACCTTTTTTTTTTTTTAATTTTGAGCCAGGGTCTAATTTAACATGCTGATTCTAGCCTTGAACTGGTGATCCTCCTGTCTTCATGTCCCCTCCAATTCTTGGCAGTATAGGTGTCATCAATGTACCTGGTGTTCATTATTGCTTTTCTAATTAAATGGTCCAGGTAAATTTAAGGGTAGACAAGGGGTCAATCTTGCTGGATTCAGGCTACACTGATGACATTTGAGATCTGCCTTCACTTCTAACATACACAAGTGGGTCCCCTCAGCCTGCATTAGTTATGGCCTCCTCTGCACAGATCATATGCCCTTAGCTAAAGTAGAGATTCCTGATCCTTCTGGCAGGGGAGGTACTTAAAGGGAGGAAGAAGAAACTCCCATTTAGTTTATATACAGGAGCTCATTTTTTTTCTAAACCTCAGCTGGGATAAAGGATATGGGGGTGAAATCTGTTCTGAATGTTAGGTCTTTTTGATTAGGGATGTGGATGTAGCATGTAAAGGGGGTTTAATAATGAATTTAAAGGCAAAGTCTCAAGAGAAAGATTTGATTTGTTATGTTCACCTTGACTCAGACTGAAACCAAAAGAGGAAAAAGAAGAAGTGGGTGATTCTCAGAATAGTTCTTCCCAGGTCAGTGCTCATGTCCAATTTTCCTCCTGAATGCAGTATATTTAGAACCTGAAACCATTCACTTCTCTACTTCTGATGTTATCTCTAATTAGTTCCTTTCAAAGGACTTTTTTCATTTTCTTACTCTAATAATGAAAGTTAAAAATAAATGTTTCTCCCCAACAGACCAGACCATTCATTCTATGCTGACATCCTCAGCTTCATTTGGTCAGGACTAAGTATCAACAAAAATTCTTGACCATGATACTAAAAGTGTTGTGATTATGTCAGATGAAACTGGAAATATGTTGATACCCAATACCTACTGGGGATTGATTTGGGTCCTTGTATGACTAAGTGCATATATAGCTAGGAGCTTTCTAGTGAGAATTCCCTTGGCTCTGTGAACAAGGCTTAGGAACCTGTATATTGAGGCACAATGACTTTCACTGGTGACCACAGCTCAGTAACTGATGAACAAAGAGGAAGAATTAGAAAAGGCTGTTCCCTCAGATACAAGAGGTAACTACATATTTACATACATTAGAGATGGCAGATGATATTTTACATATAAAGCTTGAGCATTGCACAAATTTGATGTTTATTTATGAGTAGATTCAGGGTGTTGTATAGTTTTAACTTTCTTCTGACTGATATCAGAGTGCCTGCAGCAGTATTATTGTGACAACCAATCAACTCAGATCTCAGAAGCTAAGCAGAGTTTGGTCTGGTTCATACTTGGATGGGAGACCACCTGGGAATACAAGGTGCTATTGGCTTGGGAGAAGGACACAGCAACACACTCCCCCTCACAAATAGAACAATCAGCCATTGAAAACACTATGAATAGCAGAGAGACATGATAATAGTTTTTAACCTGTTGTACATAGGGTTGCTGTGAGTCAGATATCAACAACAATATTACAGCAGTGATTATGTTCCATTTGTATTTGTCCACACCTTTTATCAGTATTGTGGGAGTTGATGCTGAACTTCACTCACCTGGTTAAGTTTTCTGTGCCAAATTACCTCAATATATATATGATTATTTTACTACTTATCCTAAGTATTTTAGGAGAATTCCCTGAGTGATGTGCTCATACTATTCCATTTAATGGGAAAGGTCACATTTCCTTTTAACTTATTTTCTCTCAGAAGATACAATGGAGAAGGAAGGCTCACATTTTTCAATGGTCAAGAGATTGGATTCTTTGGGTACAGATTCAGAAACTATTCCATAGGCTCACATTTTATTCCACACTCATGTTGAATATGTAAAATACCTTTCCACTTATTATCTTTAGAAAAGGAAGACTAATTAATAAAAAGTATGATAAAATATGGTGAAAGATTACAGGGATTTATTAAGGCAAAGGACACAGCCAACAATCTCCACTCAAAATTATTTTGTTCTAAATACTAATGTACTTTAGAACCCAGGATAGAGGTCTACTGATCTTAAAAACCAAATATATAATTATAGTCACATCAGACATTAAACAAAAAAATGGAGAACTCTTTTAGTCTGTCTATTTTAAGACACATAAATAGCAGTTTTGTGTATGTAAGGGAATATAAAATATGTCATTACTAGATCAAAATTATTGTTGATTCCCAATACCATTTCTCTCCTCAGTAAGGAAACAAGCTTGGAAAACTAAGTACTGTGTGTTATGTTGCCTTGTACATTTCCTTAGAATGCATTTCATTTCACCCGAACTGGGGCATAATCCAGACACTGTCATTTACTATATGGAGACGCAATATCCTCATAAAAGTGGAAAACTCCTACATTATTTTTGTGTTCATATGCCTTCAGATTTTAGATAAACTGCCAGAACATATAGAGGATAAAATAAATAGGTTTAAATGATTCTTACTACTTAAGAATAATAGTAATTTCCTATGGAAAAATTGATAAATGAAATGAAGTTCTTTCATTGTAAAATATGATGTTTTGGCTCCATATTCTACCTCTTTGCTATGGAAAATTGACATTAGGACATAACCCATTGGCATAACTGGAGAGATTGTTAAGAGTACATCAATTAAGGCCCAAACAGAGAACTCACTGACTCACAAAGCAAATTTCTGCAAAGGCTACTGTTCGTTGTTGTCCACGTTAAAATTTGAGAAGTGGACTTTAATTCATCATGACTTTTCCCTCTGAAAAATACACACAACAGAGCCTGTATAGTTATAGCACTCAAAAATGTATATTCCTGGTTGGGCTCAGTGGTGTATGCCTGTAATCCCAGCAGCTTGGGAGGCAGAGGCAGGAGGATCCCAAGTTTGAGACCAAGGCAGTCTGTGTAACTCAGTGAAACCCTGTCTCAAAAAAGTAAAAAAAATGGGCTGGGGCTGCATCTCAGTGGTCCAGCACTTGCAGAGAATGCAGGTGCGAGGCCCTGGGTTGATTCACAGTACTGCAAAAAAAAAAAAAAAAAAAAAAAGTATATTCCTATCTGGAGTTAATTCCTTGTTTCATGGTACTTCACTGCATTTTATGAATATTAACCACAACAACTATTTTCAGGACTTTAGCCTATTATATCTCATACAGTTATAGACTATATTAGAGGATAGTATTACCTCAGAAGTATGTTTTGAATAATTCACATCACCCAACTGTATCAGAACAAGTACTTATCTCTCATTTCTCCTTGATTCAAGTAAAGAACTCTGCCCATGGACACATGGGCAACCTAGTATTTTTCACTTCAGGTTTATTAACATGCAGAGATCTATTCATAAAACTCTCTCAGGAGGAGTGAGAATGCCTGCATCCTCCTCAGAGGGTTTTGTTTGGGAATGAGATGTTGGAGAACTACATTAACATGATCTTTTTGGTGAGAATATTTTTGTTTCAGAATTCCTCCTTCATCCTCAAGGATTTTCCCAAATATTTTGTAGTTTGTATGCTTTGTATGGAAGAGTCTCAGGACAATGACTTAAAAACTGTGAAAATTGTGGTGTTGAATACTTTCATGGTATTTTTCTTAGCATAAACCTAGAACTTTCTAGATGTGACATGCTGCCTTCATCCTAAATTATTGGTAAATTCAGATATACAGTAGTATATCACATTGAGGCAACATTGCTGGATTATAAAATCCAGAACTTCCTACAGAAACAACAGTAAGATTAAAGAGGATTTTTAAAATAAATTATTTTTCTTGTACAGGTTACAGGAGGATTTTTCTAATATACAAGTCTCATTGTGTCTATGGGACACCTGGCCATTTATCTAGTTCAATGGAAAGAGCCCTGGATAGTGAAGAGTGAGGAGTCAAGAGACAAAACTCCAGGCAGTTGGGAAGGAATAGTCAGAGGTCCCGGCTGAGATATCCAAAGGAAATAGAGGAAACCAGACATGAAAATGTGTTTTTCCAGGCTCTGATCCATGACAAATGCATTTTCAGCAACACAAGTTTATTTCTCTTGCTTTCTCAGAGGCATTTCAGTCTGTCTATCACAGTTTAAATCTTCTAAGTCTCTTCCTTTCATGTATCATCTTCCAGCTCATCATACCAGGAATCAATTTCATGCCTTCACCTGTGAGGGCCTCAAGGTCTCACTGTTACCCTGTTGACTTTAGGAACCTGAGAAAAAGTGTCCACCTTACCAAGGACCTCTGTGCTAACACATTTTAATATACTAACAACATAATTACCACATTACTCAATTCCTCCTTTATTCTCATTTTCTCACCTGAGATTCTTGAGTGGTGGTTTTGCATTTGGTGATATTCCTACTACAGAATGAGTGCAACAGAGTAAACTTTCCACAGACACAGTGGAAAATGTGGTATCCTACTATGATCCTTGTAAAACTATATTATGTTTGAGAATTATAAAGAATATGAGGATCTAAAATGCCCCTTTTTCTTACTTTGGAATTTCAATGTTTTGATTTTTTATTGGGATAGATACCATTTCATTAGTAAATTATGTGTTTTTATTTTACCTCTATTATTATGAGGTAGATGTGAATGTTCAACCTTGCAGTTTTTAAACATGCAATTGAATTTAAAGTATGAATCATTCCTATATTTATTACTAATAATATTTTCTGTGTAGTTGCTCAAATGGGGCTGGGTTTACACAGTTGGTAGAGTGTTATTCTGCATACTCTGATGCCTTGAGTTCAATTCTAACCACCACAAAAATCAGGGAATGTTTGGCAACCCACTCCTGTAGCAATCTAGAAACAATCAGCCATTAAAAAGTTCCTATGAATAGAAGGGAAGCACTGACAAAGTGACAGGTATGGCACCATGTCCATGAGTGTTTTGTTCTGTTGTACGTAGGCTAGCTTTCAGTAGGATCTGACGGGATGACACCTAACAACAATAACAACAATTGTTGCCTAAGGAATTATTTCTGTTTTTCATTTATGTGACACAGAACCCATATTTTCTTCATTTTAATATTCCTCAACATAATCTAATGGTCTTTAGCTATCATACATTTTACTAATGTTCCATTCATGCCACTTTTGCAAATTTTAATAAGAAATGATTCCATACCTCCTCCATTTGTATAATATATTGCTACTGAATAGCAGTCTATGATAGGCTCACACAAGTGTATATACCACCACTTAGACAATCTCAACATCTTTGTGTGTGAAGTTATTGCAGCTGTATTACACAGACAATAATTCTGATGATTAAAATTTTCTCCCCTACTCACCTGTGAAACCCCAGAAGCTGGGCAAAACTTACTATTTCAGAGTGTGCCACACCATAAGTATGCTATAGACCAAAGAAGCATTTATTGATTAACTAAATACAACATTTGTCATCACTTCTCTTTGTCAAGAACATTTGCTAAGCACTGCAAATATAACATGTGCAAACACAAATCTTCAATGTGATGATATTCACTTTTATAGAATATTGAGTGTTGATGTTTGAAAATATGATGCTAAATGAATAGCAGAGATAGAATGTAAGGAGTAAAGAAGTATTTCAGCAGCAGAGAGCTTGTCTAGCATGTGCAAAGTCCTGGATTCTACACTCACCAACACTTACTCCCCAATATAAGATTGAAATTAGACACTGAGTTCAGAAGAAAAATTGATTGTAGAGACTTATGCTTTCATGTGCTATGTAAAGATGATTCAAGACTATAGTAACCGGAATGGTGATAATTTGCTTGGGGAATAGTATTGAGTACAATGATGGCAAGTGCTGGGATTTAATTCAGTTGGTAGAGTGTCACCTGGCAGCTGCTGACTTCCTGGGTTCAACTCCCAGCCCCACATAATTGGGAGAAGGACATGGCAATCCACTCATGAAGAAATCCCAAAACAATCACCATTGAAAACCATATGAGTGTGGCTATGAGTTGGACAGGACTCGATGACACCTAACCACAAAAATAATAAGAAAGAATTTTGTGTTTGCTTTCCTCTTCAAATCCTTTTACATTTCCTAAATGGATAAGGATATAGAAAGATAAGAGGGAGATTGTTCCATAAAGCATGCATTTAGCTGTCTGTTTGGCAATCTCATTCTGAGGGCAGCATATGCCATTCAAACAGCAAACAGTATATCCTTCCTGAGGGCTTTTGTTGAGTCTAGGGTACAACTCTCATGGTGTAGAGAGTGTGGAGTCTGAGGGAAAACACATATGTTGGTTACTTCTTGGACTTTTACCTGAACTTTCAAATTATTGTGATTATTTATATACTTTTATAGAAATAAATGTTAGGATTGTGTTTATTCATTGATATGTATCACATGTGTTCAAAATTAATGTTTATTAGAAATTTCATATATATTAAAATTATTTAAATTAGAAGTTGAGTTGAAACTGTTTTCTTTGGCGTTCTGGAGGCTTAATCAAGGGCTTTGCACTTAGATGCTTTGCATGTGTTTTACCACTGACCTGCACCTCAGACCATTTTTTTTTTTAATTTTTGAGACAGGGTCTCAATTACACAGACTGCCTCTGGTCTCAAACTTGTGATCCTCTTTCCTCTGCCTCCCAAGTCACTGGGATTACAGGCATGCACCACCATGCCTGGTGAGTTGGTACATTTTTGTAAGTGCTTCTTTCCTGAGCATGGACAGCACACAAAACTCACAATAAGATACTGGTCACTTATTTTCCCCCCAGTATTATGACATTGTACACAGAGCCTCACAATGTGGTATGTAAGTGCTCTAATACTGAAATGCACCACCAGGCATTTATTTTTATGTTTGAGATAAAGTCTGTCTTCATTGCTCACTAAATTGGCAAATGAGCTCAACACACAGCAGTCAAAAGGAGAAGTACATCCAGGCACTGTGGCAAAACCATTATCCTGCACAACAAGCAACATCTTTCTCACAATAAAAACACAGAGAGTCTTGCAGATATCTACCAGGGGAGAGTGTAATCCTAGCATGAGCAAGTCCCTGGATTCAACCCAATGTACACCAAAAGAGAGAGAGAGAAAGAGAGAGAATTATAAATGGCCAATAAACATATGAGAAGTGTTTCATACCCTTAGTTATGGAAATGCAAATCAAAAGTACCTTGTAATTCAATCTCACCTCAGTAAGAATAGTGATCCTTATGAAAAACAACAATGACAACAACAACAATGACAGAAAACCTGGTGGGGAAATGTGACTGAAAAGGAACACTCATCCACTTTTGACAGAAATGTAAATTAAGGCAGCCACTATGGAAATCATCATGGAGATTTCTGAAAAAAAAATAAGGAGCATAATGTCCATCTGACCCAGCTTTACCACTTCTTGGTCTAAGCATGAGGGAAACAAGGTATGATTGCAATAGAGACAAGTGCACATTCATTTTTACTGAAGTTCTTTGCACAATACCAAGTTACAGAATCTACTAGGTGCACATCAATATATAGATGGGTAAATAAATGTGGTTTAGGTAGAAGTGAATATTATCCATCCATATAAAAGCATGAAATAATGTCACACGCAGGAAGATGGATGGAACTGGAGATCATCCTATTCAGGAAAATAAACCAGACTCAGAAAGGGAAAACAGAGAAGGATCATTCTTTTTCTCTTAGGTGCAGAATCTAAAGACATGAAGATTGAAGTGGGATTACTAAAATTCCCCAAACAGACATGGAAGATGAAGACGAGAATGTAAAAGGACACAAAGATGCTCATCAGAGTAAGAACAGTTTTCATTCCTCTGGATTGAGGTAAGGATCTGGGAAGTATATTGTTTCCATGAATGTGTTGGACCCTCTGGCTGTGCCTACTCAGGTTCAAAATCATCAAGCCACTGGCTCTGGGCATGACCTTTAAACACAAGACATCAAGGAAAGTCAACAGTGCTGCAAGTATTGGCTCTTCAGTTTTTTCTCTCACAGCAGAACAGTATTTTAAGTCTTTTGTCTCTTTGATATTTTTGTCGCTTTTTTGCCATTTGCATATGTAGGAACCTTTAATTTGTTAGAATGTGGAGGATGCAGCACAGGAATATGATATTGCCAGTGAACCTGGGATCTTTTGCTTTAAGCCCTGCGCAGCTGCTGTTTTGGGGGCTGATGGTCATGGCCTGGGAGACACTTAAGAAATAGATGGTGCTGATGGACACACCCTTGGCCATCCTGCGAACTAAGAAACAGTTTGCATCCAAGATCTCTCAGGAACTATATGAACCCAAAATCTACCATTGTCTGTGGAAGTCTTTGAAGAAAAATAATAAGGAGTTGGCTAAAGTCAGGTGCTTAGTAATCAGATCTATAGCCTTTAACCTATTTTCCAAGAAGTAAAGCTTGAGATAATGATAAAGAACATAGAAATTCCACAGGATTCCAACCATTGACTGTGATAAGAAGATCATTTCCATTGACAAATACCCAAAAGCCTTTATTTCTGTTCCCCAAATCTGATATTTACCTTCAGAACCCGAGTATACTACATGAAAACATGAGGCATAGGGTGTATGTCTGGATTTGACTATGTCTCAGGCTATTAATTGCCTGCACCTGGAGCCCTGTGGCATCTGATCCCTTCAGATCTAGTAAACTAAGCAGGGTCAGGCCGGGTTAGTACTTGGATGGGAGACCGCCTGGGCACACCAGGTGCTGTAGGCTTGGAAGACAGAACCAGAAACCCACTCCCAAAATTCAATCCGCCATTGGAAACCCTATGAACAGCAGAGAAGCACTGACAATAGTGCTTAACCTGTTGTATGTAGGGTCACTATGAGTCAGATACCAACCAGATGGCACCTAACAGCAACAGGCTATTAAATAGATAGCTATAATTTATGATGTCAATTCTAGTTGTTTTCTTTCCTCATATCTAGTTTCTGATCTTCAGTTTTATCTCTAACTACATATTTTATAGCCATCCCCTTCTCTGTCTTTTATGTTTGTGTATTTTACTATTTTCCTCAATACACCTCATCTAAGAAAGGACATATCAGGTTCTGAAGAGTGCTCTGGAATTTTGAATGAAGTGATGAGTAATTTTTAGCCATGGATCTGAAGATAACTTGTGGCCTATAAATTCAATATTCTGACCATGTGCTGGAGATACATTGAAGCAATGGCAATAGAGCCATGAATTCAATCAGTCAGTTCCTATATTGGATGAAATGTATCTGAGATATTGGTGCTGCTGTTGCTGTAGGTTCCATGTGGTCCAGTCCAACTCATATCAACCTCATATATAACAGAATGAAACACTACCAGACAATGTGCTATACATTTGTGTTTTCATTATGTTTGAGCCCATTGTTGCAACAATTGTTTTTCTTCTCAATTCGAATCATACCACATCAGCAAATAAGGTCACAAAGTTTTCCTCCATTTGTGTAATTTTGGTCAACTATATTTTAAGGAGGCAACACTTTCCCAGCCATTTCTTTTCTTCTTTCTTTCCCTTTCTTTCTTTCTTTCTTTCTTTCTTTCTTTTCTTTTCTTTTTCTTTTTCTTTTTTTCTTTTTTTTGTGGTATGGAATTTGAACCCAGGGTCTTGCGCTTGCATGCTTTGCAAGTGCTGGACCACTGAGCAGCACCCCCAGCCCAGTTTTTCAGTTTTCTGAGACAGAGTCTCACTAAGTTACACAGACTGCCTCTGTTCTTGAACTTGCAATCCCCCTGCATCTGCCTCCTGAACCGCTGGGATTACAGGTGTGGGTTACCACGCCCAGCTTCCCACTCATTTCTTTAATGTCTTCCAACTTGGGGAGCTCCTATTCCAGCACAGCATTTGACATTGCTTTGCTGTTAGTCATAGAGTTTTCAATTGTGAATTACATTGGGAAGAGGGTGTTGGGTCTTATACTCTGTATTAGTCTGGAAGCTTACTTGAAACCTGTCCATTGTGGGCAAGCCTCAGGGCATCTGATATACTAGTGACATAGCATTCAGGATCACAGCAACATGAAATTCCACACATCATGACAAGCTCACTGATTCATTGGGAAAATAAATTCATATGCACTATTAAATTTCGTGAAAATAATTTTATAATACTAACCTGGCTATGGACGCATAAATTTTGGGTATAAATAATACTTCAGTTCTTACTTGAACAATGTATTAGTAAAAAATAAAAAAAAAAGCATGTGATTTGCTTGGGGAGGTTCTGAGACCAGAAGACATGGAATTTTCAAGATGTCAGGAGGCAGTTCTAGTTGGGAAAGTTGACCATGGGGGTTCTGTCTTTGAAGCACATAATTTTGGCACTGGTCTGTTCCCTACACCCCTCCTGCATCCTCTCCCTTGAATCTATTTTTTATGGAGTCTTAGTAATGGCAAGCTAACACATATTGTTATTTTTTCAGTTGTTTTCCATTAATCCCTTGTCTTTTTTGGAAAGGTACACACTTACACATGCATGCATTAATTCCTTTATGGTATTCTCACCCCTAAAATTTAACTTTAGCTGAATATTTTGTATATATTTTCACAATGAATGAAATACCATCTCAGTGTCTTCAATTGGCAAAGAAAGACCATATGTGTGAAGGTAAATTCTGGTAACATTTCAAATATAATGATTCAATATCTATAAATTATGTATTGTAAGTTTAGTTCCATATAATTTCTGTAAATCTATCATAATGACTTAGAAATTAAATTATTAATGTTGAGAATAATACTATCCAAGGTTTTGAGATTTTAATCCTGGGAATAATGGCAATCCTAGAGAAAACATGCCATTTAGTTACCCAGTTGAACAGGATTAGGTTCTGTTTCAGATGGGCTAGATCAATATGTAAGTGTATAGTGCTGGTGGCAGAATAAGATTTAATCTATTAAGGTTCAGAGTTACAACATTAAAAGCCATTTATTAATTTAAAATATACATGTTCTTTATAAAGAATTTTAAAATTTGTAACATTACTTGTCAAAACTCAGATTATAAGCATTGAAGGAACATTGTTTGCTTCTAACAAAATGATCCATAGAAATCGGTACTCAACAATTTCAAAGATAAGGCTAGCATGTTAGTAGGTTAGTAGTTAAGTAATTTTGAATATATTTATAATATTTGTAAAGGGAATGTTAACTTTTTTCTGCTGCCTTGGAATAGTTCTTTATTTTATTCATGTCAGATATTACTGAAGATTTCATACTATTTGTTATATTTAAATTCATATGTCCTTAAATGGACTGGTCAGGTTTTTACTAAAAATGATTAGTTCCTAATAAGATTAATTTCAAATATTTCAAAATTTCTTGTGTTAACACAGAATTATACCCTGGATGCTCACCTTCTACTCATGCGCTTCCAAATCAAAATTGAATGACATGTCTAATTTTAGGTTTCCATGATGTATTTAGCCTGCCATTTAATCAATCACAGAACATCTGATAAAATTTGGCTTCTTAATATACAATATACTCTGCCAGTTGTGATTCAGCAATGAGTGATATCACATTTTCATATAAACTTTTGGAAGAAAGAACTACTCTGAATTGATGAGGGAAAATTTTGCCCAATAGTAATTTCATTTTGTATATCTCAAATATTGGCCATACAAAACACTTCCATATTATATAATCATATCTACACAAACTTCAACATTTTATTTTATGTAACATTCAAAACAATCATATGAAGTGTAGCATTTGTGTGTTCTCTTAAATGCCCTTGGTTTCCATAAGTCCTGAAGTTGTTACTGCCTAAGTCCTTGCTATGAGTTCTCTGCTGTCATTCACATTTGATTTTAACTAAATACTTCCCCCCACACATGTAATGCACATATAAAAGTACATTTCCAAAATTTTCTGAGAATTTTTAAGTGTATACTTGGAAACAACTGTTTAAATAATCATTTATAATATTGAGCATGCCTAGTGTGACTTCTACTTCAAGTCGTGTTTGTACACATATTAAATGTTTATCACATTATTTACCTTTGTAAGAATTCTCCTATTAATTCTAATCCTCCCTTTAATTTATATAATAATTGATGCCTGAATCCCAGTCCCAGGACATGCTTGGCAGTGCCCTATCACTGAGCTACACACACAATTCTTTTTATTTTTATTTTGATAAAGTGTATCCATAAGGGGCACAGAATACCACTGGGTGAAACTTGCAGTATTCTTGATTTCTTCCCATGAGTAACTGGTAATAACCAAGAGGACTGAGGCAATGAATATGAAGTCTCTGATGCTGAGTAAAATGTGAGGTTTTATTCAAGATTTGTTCTGAGTTGACATTTTCTGGAATTAATCTTCATGTCTCCCAGGGGTTCAGCAATGGTTAAAGGATTTATCAAGATGTATATATATATATATTTGTTTTCTGCCAGTATGAACCTTGTTATGGTTTCTAAGTTTTGATAGCTGGCTAAATTATTTGCCACATTCTGTTCATTTGTAGTATTTTTCTCCAGTATGAATTACCTGATGTATACTGAGATGTGAATATTGGCTGTAAACTTTCCCATATTCATTATATTTGTAGGGTTTGTCTCATGTATGAATACTCTTGAGCCTATTGAGATTTGAATATTGATTGAAAGCATTTCCACATTAATTGCATTTGTAGGGTTTCTCACCAGTATGAATTTTTTGATGATTTCTGAAAACTGAGGCACAGGCAAAGGCTTTGTTTCATGGCATACATTTGTAAGGTTTCTCTCCTGTATGAATTCTGTTATGGATCTTGAATGTTGAATTTTGACTATATGCTTTTCCACATTCATCACATTGGTAGGGGTTCTCTCCAGTATGAACTCTGTGATGAATCCTAAGTTTGAGTCTGTGATTAAATGATTTGCCACATTCTTGACACTTGAAGAGTTTCTCTCCAGTATGAATTTTTTTATGCTCATTGAGATATGAATATCATTTGAATGCTTTTCCACATTCATTACATTTGTAAGGTCTCTCTCCACTATGAATTCTCTGATGTTGACTGAGGTTTGAATATTGACTGAAAGCTTTCCCACATTCATTATATTTGTAGGGTTTCTGATGTTTTCTACGAACTGAGCTCTCGGTAAAGGATTTGCCATATTTCTTACATTTGTTGAGTTTCTCTCCACTATGGATCCTGTGGTGGATTTTAAGGCTAGACCTGTGAATATATGACTTGTCACATCGTTTACATTTGTAGCATTTCTCTCCAAGGTGAATAGCCATATGTCCATTAAGGTCTGAATTTTGACTAAAGGATTTTACACATTCATTACACTGTTAGTGTTTTTCTCCATTATGTGTTCTCTGATGCTTAAGAAGACATGAGGAATGAGCAAAAGATTTACTACATTCTCTACATTTGTATGGTTTCTGCCCATTATGGATTCTGTAAGGATTTTGATAAACACAGACATCATGTTCACCTTTAAGCTTTAATGGGTCAAAAATATTTTTCTCATATTTATTTGTAATGCACTCCTTTGAATTAGATAGATTTATTTCCTCACAGAGTGATATTAAACTTTAGAGAGAGGACATCTCAAGAAGATTACCTTGAGTGTGCTCTCCTATTACAAATTTATTTTCTTCAGAAATGTTTGAGTAATTATTTAAGCTATTTCTGTACTCAAAACAATCTAAATGATTAATTGCATGTTGCAGATCAGGTTTCAGAGTTGTCAAATTTGTGTTTTCTCTTAAATGATAATCAGAAGCTTCTGATTCTATAAAAATGATAGGATAAAGTGAATTTTCTTCAGAGATAATTGATGCCCTTGACCTCTTTTGGCAGTGTTGTCTGGGATAATCACTGCATGCTCGTCATTGTGAATATACAATCCCCTCTGTTCACACTCACCCCTGCTTTTACTGTTTTCCCTGAAATGTAAATTCTCAAGACAATTGTTTCTACTTGTTCTGAATATTACTTTTTTTGAATGAATCTTCTGTAATTCCTTCTGGGCAAATTCCTTCATTTTAATGAGAAGACAGACCTGGAGGGAAAATTAATCAATATGTTTATTAGATTTTGGGAAAAATTTAGGGAAATATTATGTAAAGTTACACTAATTTGAGGGTATTATCCAGATGCAGTTCAGGGATATAAATTTT
>VMDO01028615.1:0-23678 GCA_007922755.1 Pedetes capensis
GTTTAAATATTAAGTTTGACAAGGTTAAGAAGATTTTGATATGCCATTAATAACTATATATTAAGCTGTTATGTCATGATATTATAAAACTATAGAAAGTTAACTTCAATATTCCTGGTATAATTCTGAAATAAGCATAAAAAATCAGTATTTTTAAGGTTAAATTTTTTAAATAAAGATATCAACTTGTATTTTTTTGCTTTAAAATGCCATGTCTTGCTTATATTTGAATTGTTTCATTAAAACTTCTAAACAGAACATACATTTATTGTTGTGAAAATTACATTTTATATGTTTGTAATTGATAATTCAAAATCCTATATATTTATTAGATAGATTATTAGATTTTTTGATATATGCATATATTGTATAATGTATAAATTAAATTATTTTATACATGAACACCTCCCATTTCAGTTTTTGAGGTAGGAATACTTAAAATATAATCTTTTAATAATTGTCAAGTAGTAGCTGGGCACAGTGGTGCACACCTGTAATCCCAGCCACTAGGGAGGCAGAGGCAGGAGGATCACAAGTTTGAGACCAGAGGCAGTCTGTGCAATTTAGGGAGACTCTGTCTCAAAAAGTGATAAAATGGGCTGAGGGTGCAGCTCAGTGGTACAGCACTTGCAAAGTATGCAAGTGGAAGGCCCTAGGTTCAACCCCCAGTATCACACACACATAAAAAAAGTCAAGTAGTTATTAACTGCAGTCACTATGGTGTATAATAAACACAGTATTCATCTTTCTGTGTTGGGCTTATTTTACTTAGTAAAATGTTCTCCAATGTGACAGGATTCTTTTCTTTTTATGGCTTAATGGTATTCCATTGTGTATAAATGTCACATTTTCTTTATCCATTCATCCACCAATGAACACTTAGGTTGATCTTAGCTATTGTGAATATGCTGCAATGAACAACACAGAAGTCCACTTATCTCCCCTACATACTGACTTTATTTCTTTAGATACATGTCCTGTGATGAAATTCCATGATCAGATGATAATTCTATTTTAAATATTTGAGAGTCCTTCATATCATTTTCCATATTGGCTGCACTAATTTATATTCCTATAAACAAGGTGCAAGAGTTCCCTTTTCTCATATTCTTGCCAATACCTGTTATCTTCTGCTTTTTTGTTAAAAGCTATTCATAAAAGTGTGCAGTGATACTTTACTGAGGTTTAAATTTGCATTTCCCAGATGATTAGTGATGTTTAGTATTTTTTCATGTACCTGTTGGTCCTTGATAAATCTTATTTAAAGAAGTGCCTATTCGTATCCTTTACATATTTACCAATTAGTTATTTATTGTCTTACTATTAAGTTGTTTGTGTACTTTTGGATATTTAATATTTTGTACGTTAACTCCTTACTAGATGTATGGTTTGCAAATATATTCTCCCAGTCTATAGGTTGTCTTTTCACTTTGTTGACTCTTGTTAGATATAATCCCATTTGCCTACTTTTGTTCTGATACCTGTAACTTAGGGGTCACCCCCAAAAATTCTCTGCCCAGACTAATGTCATAGAGCTGTTCTCCTGTACTTTTTTAATCGTTTTACACTTTGAGACCTTAAGTGTAAATCTTTAATATATATTGAATTGACTTTTGTAATATGGTGTGAGATGACAATCTAATTTTATTCTTGTGTTATCCAGTTTTCCCAGGATAATTTACTGAAGAAACTATCCTTTCCCCATTTGTGTGTTACTGGCATCTTTGCTGAAATTCAATTGACTATAAATGTGTGGATTTTTTCTCAGCTGTCTAGTGGGTTCTCTTGGTCTATGTGGCTACTTTTGTGCTAGGACCATGCTATTTTGGCTACTATAGCTTAATAGATTTTCAAATTGGGTAGAGTGACTTGTTCTTATTCTGATTGTTTAAGATTGCTTTGGCTACTCAGGATCTTTTGTGGTTTCATACAAATTTTAAGATTGTTTTTCCTATTTATTTGAAAAATGACATGGGAATTTTTATAGGTATTGCATTAAATCAGTAGATTTCTTTTTTCTGTTTCTTTTTCTTTTTTCTTTTTCTTTTTTTTTTCTTTTTTTTTTTTTCATTATTGGGAGCAAGTGCTCTACCACTGAGCTGCAACCCCAGCCCTTTTTCATTTTTTTATTTTGAGACAGAGTCTTAATGAGTTGTGCAGGCTGCCTCTGGCCTCAAACTCATGATCCTCCTGCCTAAGCTTCCCTGGTTACTGGGATAGCAGGTCTGCACTCTAGCACCTGGCTTGCACATCCTAAACTAGATTGAATAAAAATTATAAGAGTGGGCATCCTTGTCCTGTTCCTAATCTTAGAGGGAAAGTTTTCAACTTTTCATTATTAAGCATGATGTTACTTATGCACTAGTTGTATTTAGCCTCCAATGTATTGAGGTAAATATCTCTTATACCAGCTTTTATTATTAAAGGATGTTGAATTTTGTCAAATCCTTTTTATGTACCTATTAAAATTATTATATGATTTTATCCTTCATTCTCTTAGTGTGTTATATCACATTTAGTAATATGCAAATGTTGTAAGTCACTCCTTGCATTGAAGGGATAAAACGACTTTAATTATGGTTGAATTACTTTTTATTATGCTGTTTTTTAAGAGATAGGCAATATAAAAATGTAACGTGACATCAATATTCAAAATGTTAGAGGGAGCTAGTAAGAGTGCAGATTTTTCACAATAAACTTAAGGGATTTTTATTGTTGTTGTTGTTGTTAGGTGCCTTAACGTTGGGTCCAACTCATAATAACAACAAAACGAAACACTCCCCAATTCTGGGCCAGGCACACAATCTTACTAATGTTTACATCCATTGTTGCAGACAATATGTCAATCCATCTAGTGGAGGGTCTTCCTTTCTTTTATTGACCTGAAATTCTCCAAAACCATATGGCCTTCTCCAGAGATTGGTCCCTCCTGACTACATATCAAAAATATGTGAGACATAGTCCAAGGAGCACTCTAGTTGTACTTCTTCTAGGATAGATCAGTTGGTTCTTTTGGCAGTCCATGGTATATTCAATATTCATCTCCAGCACCATAATTCAAAAGCATCAATTCTTCTCCTATTTCCATTATTCAAAGTTTAATTTTCACAACCATACAATTTGACTGAAAATAACATGGCATGAATTAGGTGCACCTTCATCTCCAATGTGACATCTTTACTTTTCAGTACTTTAAAGAGGTCTTTTGCAATAGCTTTCCCCAATGCAATCCATCTTTTGATCCCTTGACTGCTGATTCCATGGGTGTTGATTGTAAAACCAAGAAAGCAAACTCTTGGAAAACCTCAATCTTTTCATGAAGATGCTAATTGACCCAATTGTAAGGATTTTTATTTTGTTGACATGGAGGCACCATCCACACTGAGGGCTGTGTCTTTGATCTTCATCAGTAAGTGTTTCAAATCCTCTTCACTTTCAGCCAGCAGAGTTGTGTCATCCGTATGATACAAGTTGTTAATGAATCCTCCCCTAATCATGATGCCAAGTTCTTCTTCATAAAGTCTAGCTTCTGGGATTATTTGCTCAGCATAGAGATTGAAGTGGCTTGTTGAAAGTTGTTGTTGTTGTTGTTAGGTGCCCTCGAGTCGAGTCCGACTCATAGCGACCCTATGTACACCAAATCGAACACTTGCCGATTCAGTGCCAGGAAAATGATCTTATTTATGTTTAAGCCCATTGTTGCAGACACTGTGTCAATCCATCTGGTGGAGGGTTTTCCTCTTTTGAGTTGACCTGCCACCCTTCCAAACATGATGTCCTTCTCCAGGGATTGTTCTCTCCTGACTACATGTCCGAAATATGTAAGACGCAGTCTGGCCATTCTTGCTTCCAAGGAGCACTCTGATTGTTACTTCTTCTAGGACAGATTTGTTGGTTCTTTTGGCAGTCCATGGGATAGTCAATAGAAGTCTCCAGCACCACAATTCAAATGCATCAATTCTTTTTCTGTCTCCCTTGTTCAATGTCCAGCTTTCACAACCATATGATGCGACTGAAAATACCATGGCATGAGTCAGACGCACCTTTGTCTTCAATGTAATATCTTTGCTTTTCAATACTCTAAAGAGATCTTTTGCCACAGCTTTTCCTAGAGCAATGTGTCTTTTGATTTCTTGACTGCTGCTTCTGTGGGTGTTGATTGTAGAGCCAAGCAAAGCAAAACCTAGGACAACCTCAATCGTTTCCCCATTTATTGTGAAGTTGAGAGCTGACCAAGGCGTAAGGATTTTTGTTTTGTTGATGTTTGTTGTTGTTGTTGTTAGGTGCGGTCGAGTCAAGTCCGACTCATAGCGACCTTATGTACAGCAGATCGAAACACTTGCCAATTCGGTGCCAGGCAAATGATATTATTTATGTTTAAGCCCATTTTTGCAGACACTGTGTCAATCCATCTGGTGGAGGGTTTTCCTCTTTTCCGTTGACCTGCCACTCTTCCAAACATGATGTCCTTCTCCAGGGATTGTTCTCTCCTGACTACATGTCCGAAATATGTAAGACGCAGTTTGGCCATTTTTGCTTCCAAGGAGCACTCTGATTGTACTTCTTCTAGGACAGATTTGTTGGTTCTTTTGGCAGTCCATGGGATAGTCAA
Source organism: Pedetes capensis (assembly GCA_007922755.1). NCBI lineage: Eukaryota > Metazoa > Chordata > Mammalia > Rodentia > Pedetidae > Pedetes > Pedetes capensis. Next base: position 4,613 of record VMDO01028615.1, read on the forward strand.
TAGACGTCTCCAGCACCACAATTCAAAAGCATCAATTCTTTTTCTGTCTCCCTTGTTCAATGTCCAGCTTTCACAACCATATGATGCGACTGAAAATACCATGGCATGAGTCAGACGCACCTTCGTCTTCAATGTGACATCTTTGCTTTTCAATACTCTAAAGAGATTTTTTGCCACAGCTTTTCCTAGAGCAATGCATCTTTGGATTTCTTGACTGCTGCTTCCAGGTGTTGATTATAGAGCCAAGCAAAGCAAAATCTTGGACAACCTCAATCCCCTCTCCACTTATTGTGAAGTTGCGTGCTGACCCAGTCGTAAGGATTTTTATTTTGTTGATGTTTAGTCATAACCCATATTGAAGGCTATGATCTTTGATCTTCATCAGTAAATGTTTTAAATACTCTTCATTTTCAGCAAGCAAAGTGGTGTCATCTGCATAACACAGGTTGTTAATGAGTCTTCCTCCAATCCTGATGCCATGTTCTTCCTCACAAAGTCCAGCTTCTCGGATTATTTGCTCAGTGTATAAATTGAAGAAATAGGGTGAAAGTATACAGCCCTGACGCACACCTTTCTCAACTTTAAACCACTCAGTGTTTTCTTGCTCTATTTGAACAACTGCCTCCTGGTTCATGTACAGATTTCTCATGAGCACAATTAGGTGTTCTGGTATTCCCATTTTCCGAAGTGTTATCCATAATTTGTTGTGATCCACACAATCAAATCCTTTTGTGTAGTCAATAAAACATAGGTAGACATCTTTTTGATATTCTCTGCTTTCAGCTAATGTCCACCTGACATCAGCAATGATGTCCCTGGTTCCCCACCCTCTTCTGAATCCTGCTTGATTTTCCAGTAATTCCCTGTCTATATACTGCTGCAGTAGCTTCTGAATGATTTTTACTAGAATTTTGCTGGTGTGTGATATTAATGATATTGTCCGATAGTTTGCACATTCAGTTGGATCCCCTTTTTTGGGAATAGGCACAAATATGGATCTCTTCCAGTCAGTTGGCCCAGTAGCTGTTTTCCAAATCTGTTGGCATAAACATGTTAACACCTCCAGTGCTGCATCTGTTTGTTGAAACATCTCTATTGGTATCCCATCAGTTCCTGGAGCCTTGTGTTTTGCCAGTTCTTTCAAGGCAGCTTCCACTTCGTCCTTCAACACCATTGGTTCCTCTTCATATGCAACCTCTTGGAATGGTTGGTCATCTACTAATTCTTTCTTGTATAATGACTCTGTGTATTCTTCCCATCTTCTTTTGATGTTTCCTGCATCACTTAATATTTCCCCTGTAGAATCTTTCACTACTGCCACTGGAGGCTTGAATTTTTTCTTCACTTTCTTAAGCTTGAGAAACACAGAGCATGTTCTTCCCTTTTGGTTTTCTGCCTCCAGCTCCTTGCACATGTCATTATAATATTCACTTTTGTCTTCTCGAGCTGCCTTCTGAAATCTTCTGTTTAGTTCCTTAACTTCATAATGTCTTCCTTTTGCTTTAGCTGCTGGACGTTCAAGGGCAAGGTCCAGTGTCTCTTTTGACATGTAATTTGGTCTTTACTTTTTTTCTTGTCTTTTAAAAAACTTTTTGCTTCCTTCTTGAATGATATCTTTTATGTCATGCCACAACTCTTCTGGTCTCCTATCATGTTTGTCTAATGCATTAAACCTATTTTTGAGGTAGTCTCTGAACTCAGGTGGGATATACTCAAGTTCATACCGTGGCTCTCGTATACTTGTTCTAATTTTCTTCAGCTTCAGTTTGAACTTGCATAGAGAAGTTGATGGTCTGATCCACAGTTAGCACTGGTCTTCTTTGACATTTTGTATGGTGTTTTTCCATCATCTCTTTCCACATATGTAGTCAATTTGATTCTTGTATGTTCTATCTGGTTAAGTCCATTGGTATAGTCTCCATTTATGATGTTGAAAAAATGTATTTGCAATGAAAAGGTCATTGGTCTGACAAAATTCTATCATGCCATCTCTAGCTTCGTTTCTGTCACCAAGACCATTATTTTCCAACTACTGAGCCTTCTTGTTTCTTTCCAACCTTTGCATTCCAGTCACCAGTGATTTTCAGTATGTCTTGATTGCATGTTTGATCTATTTCAGGTTGCAGAAGCTGATAGAAGTCTTCCCTTTCTTCATTTGTGGCCTTAGTGGTGGGTGCATAAATTTGAATAATAGTCATATTTACTGGCCTTCCTTGTAGGCATATGGATATTATTCTATCACTGACAACATTGTATTTCATGACAGATCTTGAAGTGTCTTTTTTGATGATGAATGCAACCCCATTCCTCTTTAGTTTATCATTCCCAGCATAGTAGATCATATGATTGTCTGACTCAAAATGGCCTATGCCGGTCCATTTTAGCTCACTGATGCCTGGAATGTCAATGTTTATGTGCTCCATTTCTCTTTTAATAATTTCTAATTTGCCTAGATTCATACTACGTACATTCCATGTTCCAATTATTAATGGATGTTTACAGTTGTTTCTCCTCATTTTGAGTTGTGCCACATCAGCAAGTTGAGCACCCTGGGGCTTTGCTCCATTTCCGTCATCATGGTAGACTCCACTTGTAGGAGGCAACTCTTCCCCAGTAGTCTTTTGAGTGCCTTCCAACCTGGGGGGCTCATTTTCTGGCACTATATCTGACAGTGTCTCTTTGCTATCCATAGTGTTTTCAATGGCTTTTTGTTTTGGGCGTGAAATTATACAGCCTTAAAACACAGATTTCTCAACTTTAAACCAAGAAGTGTTTCCTTGTTCTGTTAGAAGTACTGCCTCCTGGTCCATGTACACATTCCTCATGAATACAATTAACTACTCTGGTATTCCCATTCTTCACAATGTTATCCATAATTTATTATGATCCACATAGTCAAATGCCTTTGCATAGTCAATAAAACATAGACAGACACCTTACTGGTATTCTCTGCTTTTGGCTAATATCCATCTGACATCAGCAATGATGTTATTATTTCCATACCCTCTTCTGAATCCAGCTTGTTTTTCTGGCAGTTCCCTGCTTATATACTGCTGCAGTCTGTTTTGAATGATCTTTAGCAAAATTTTGCCTGCATGTGATATTAATGATATCATTCAATAATTTCCACATTCAGTTGGATCTCCTTATTGGGATTAGACACAACTATGGATCTCTTCCAGTCAGTTGTCCAGGTAGCTGTTCTCCAAATCTCTTAGCCTAAGCAAATCAGAACCTCTAGTGCTGCATCTATTTATTGAATCATCTCTATTGGTATTCTGTCAACTCCTAGAGCTTTGTGTTTTGTCAGTTCCTCAAGGCAGCTTCCACTTCATCCTTCAATACCGTTGGTTCCTTATTATATGCAGCCCTTTGAAATGGTTGGTTATCCACCAATTTTTTTTTGGTAAAATGACTCTTTGTATTTCTCCCACTTTCTTTTGATGTTTCTTGCTTTGTTTAATATTTTCCCTGTAGCACCCTCTATTTGCCACTCAAGTCTTGAATTTTGTCTTCAATTCCTTTAGTTTGAGAAAAACAGTGTGTTCTTCCCTTCTGTTTTTTTGTTGTTGTTGTTCTTTGTTTGTTTGTTTTTTGATAGTGGGCTGTCAGGTCCTACTCCTTAGTCTGTCATAGTCTGGAAGGTTTGCTGAAACCTGTCCACCATGGGTGACTGTGCTGGTATTTGTAATACCAGGGAATAGCTTTCACCATCAGAGCAATTTCCAAGCCCCCACAGGATGGCAAACTGAGAAGACATGGGGGTCTTAAGTTTTTATCAGCCTAAAATAACCTGTTCTAACCATACAATGTTTCTTATAGGCCATTTAGTAACCATGCAAAACCAATTCAAAAACTTGTAGTTGATATACAAAAAACAAAAAGAAAGAAATCAGTACATAATACTACAGAAAATCACTTAACCAAAAGGAGAGCAAGAGATGAAGAATTGGAAAAAGGACATTTGAAACAACCAGCAAACCACTAAGAAAATGGCAGTAGTCCTTCCTATCAATAGTTACCTTGGATATAAATATACTAAATTCTCCAGTCAAAATACATAACATGGCTGCATAGATTTACAAAAACACAAGGCTCAAATATGTATTGCCTACAAGAGACCCACTTCACCTGTAAAGGCACATATAGACCAAAAGTGAAGGAATGGAAAAAGAAACTAAAACAAGGTAGAATAGCTATAGTTATATCAGATAAAATAGACTTTTTATCAAAATACCATAAAAAGAGACAGAGACAATTATATCCTTTATATTGTATATCCCTTAATAAATTATTACAGATATTATTTTTTAAAGTTTCTTCACAACCTTCATGCTAAAGATGTAAGTTATTTACACACCACTGGTACAATAAAAGTACTGTGACTATAACCATGTACTTTTCCAGTGAGTTTTATGCTTACATGTATTTTCATTTTATTCATGAGCATCCTTTTATTTCAACTTAAAAAACTCTGTTCAGCCTTTCTTGCAAGAAAAAAACTTGGTGAAAATGAGCTCCCTCAGCTTTTATTTGTCTGGGAAAGTTTTTCCCCCCTTTATTTTTGGAGAGCTTTCCTGGATACAATATTCATGGTTGACAGGGTTATTTGTTTTCCTTTTTCTATCTTCCATACCCCCAACTTAACCATTTTGAATACATCATCCCACTCTTTCCTGGCCTAAAGGATTTGGGCTAAGCAGTCTGCTGTTAGGAATACTGGAACACCCTTTTATGTTACTTGCTTATTTTTTCTCATTGCTTTGATTTTTGACAGTTTTATCTTGTTGCAAGTTTATTTGGGTTAAATATGATTGGAGAATTTCAAGCTTCCTTGTTATTTATATCTTTCCCCAGATTTGGAACGTTTTCTGTTATTATTTCTTTACATTAGTTTTCTAGCAAATTGTTTCTCTCTTCTTATTCTTAAAATCCAATATTTGCTCTTCAAATATTTGCTTTTTTGATAAGACCTACAAATCCTGTATTCTTTCTTCATTCCTTCTCATTCTTTTTCTCCTCTCACTATATATTTTCAAATAACCCATCTTAAAGTTCACAGATATTTTTCTTCTGTTTGATCAATTTGGCTATTTATTGGTGCTTTCTGTTTCCTTTTTTATTTTATTCATTGTATTTTTTAGCTCCAGAATTTGTTTTAATTTCAATCCCTATTTAATTCAAATTTGTGGCTATTTATTGTTTCCATTATATGATTTCATTTTTTCTCTGTATTTTCAAAAGATTTAACAAGTTTTCTTAAAATAATTATTTTGAATTCTTCACAGGCATTTCACGTATTTAGAAAATTACTGTGTCCTTCAGGTGGTATTGTGTCTTATTTTTTCCCAATTCTTGTTTCCTTATGTTGATATATGGCCCCCCTACAGATTATCTGGGCTGGCTTCACTGTTGAAAGACCTTCCTTTAGGGGAGTGCAAAGGTGATTGCGGGGTGGAGCTTAGTGATTCTGGTACCAATGAGGTTATTGATTGTGTAATCTCTGTTTCTCTCTATCAGCTGAGATCAGTGTTCATAAAGATTGCAGGGACTTTCAGTGGCCAATACTGTGGATGTCCATGATAGTTGTAGCACTGAAGGTTGATAGGGTCTTTAGTAGTAATGGCTGTTAAGGTCCTCTTAATCTCATTTTTTCTATGCAGGATATCATATCTGATGAGGATTTTTCTTGGCACTGGGTCTGGCTTATGAGCTCTCTTGCAGTGGTGATGGCCCTGGTGGCTGATGACTGGTGTCCATGGAGCAGCCACCAACCTGCTGTGAGGTCTGAAGCACAGAAAAACATGGAAGGACTATACCTCTGGGACGTGACTAGTGCTCAGGTGCAGACTCCCCCAGTTCCATATTTGTAAGAGTATACAAGGCAAGGATGTACGTGAAGCAATAGGAAAGTCACAAATAGGAGCACAGATATACCAGATCTAGAATGACTCTGGGGTTATGGTGGGACTGGCTTCCCTATGGCAGCTGAGCTATTGCTTAAAGCATGGGCATGCACAGAAAAGGCTTTACTCTAGGTCCTAAAGTGCAGAAAAGATTGTTATGGCAATGGCTGAAGTCTGAATATTTCTTCAGTTTGTCATTTGTTCTGTTTGTTCATTTTTTAACAAAAAAAATGCTTTTATATCTTTTCAATTTGTTCAAATCTATCATTATCTTTCTCCATGGGTTAGTGTATGTCTGTATATGCAATGGTAAAATACTTATTTTATTCTCATATTATGTTTATGTTGTTTCCTTACTTTTAAATTTTCACCTAGAAAACTTTTTAGGGATGTGACAGTATTTTTTCCAAAATTTACCATATAATTTATGGAATAATACCTTTTCATGAATTTAAAAATTCCATGGTTATGATATTCTAAGTTGTTTTCTTTTTGTTATATTCTGATGTTCTCACACTATTTAAACACTTCAAATTATGTGATAAATTTGGTGGATATTCAAATATTTATTTTTTATCTCAGAATTTTTATATTCTAGAACACCTTCAGCAATTCACTTGGTTCATTAGCAAAACATGCTGCTGAAGTTTTGATTTGGCATGCATTTTATTTTTATTTTTTGAAGAGAATTTATACCTTTTCAATATTGACTAGCATGAAGAATATGTTGTCACCTCTCTTATTCAAGTGCTCTCTTAAATATTTTAGAAAATTCTTGCCATTTTATCTTATATCCATAAAACTCCTATTAAATTTATATTTAGTTATTTTCCATTATATTTACTGTTGTATATATTGTGTTCCAACTTTTATACTTATTTTACTTACATATATAGTGGTCATAATTGCCATAAAACATAAAAAAAATGGAGCTAACAGTGACACCCTCACTCTATTGCCACCTTTAATGAAATTGTTGCTATAGTTACAAAAATAATATCACAATGACTTTGAATTTGGAAGAGCCAATTGCACTTATGTTTATGAATTACACTTTTACAATTAATTTATTAAGCTTTTTCTAAAAAATCAAGGCTAAGTATTCTTATATTTAAGATGTCTCTAGTAAACACTATTCCACCCAGCAACATATTATATTAAGACATATTCTAATATTTTGTCATTGTAGTCTTCTCACAAAAAAAAAATCTGACTTGGCTTTCATATTTCATTTTATGAGTCTAGGTTGTAAGCATCAGTAATTCAATTGAAAATAATTTAAAAACAACAAGAGATGAACCAATTTATTGGAAGAGTGGACAGCTCATGAAATCAAAATACTTTGGAAAAATTCAGAATTTTCTTCAACCTAGAAGTCACAGATTTGGAAGACATCTAGCTTTTCCTTCCCTTAAACTGGTTTTTCATTGCTTGTTTTCTTTCTTCTTATCTCCTTCTGTATATCGTTTTCTTCATGTTACAAGTTGCTGAAAATATTAGTGATCACTCTGAAGTTTTTTCTGATTCCAGAAATATTTGAGAAGAGATTTCTCCCCATCCTGGGACCAAACAGTTCTGAGGAGGATAACAGTGTTTCATTGCCTAATACAGTTGTTCCTATAGTAATCATGTCATTGTTCACTGATATTAGCATTTTCCAAGAAAGGAGATGAAGACTGAATATATCATGGGCTACCAAAGAAACCAACAGATCTGTTCTAGAAGAGTGCAACCAGAGTGCTCCTTGGAAGCGAGGATGATTAGATTTCATCTTATGTATTTTGAACATGTAGTCAGAAGGGACCATTCCCTGGAGAAGGACATGTTGTTTGGAGAGTGGTTGGTCAGTGAAAAAAGGGAAGACCCTCAACTACATGAATTTACACAATGTCTGCAAACTTAGGCTTAAACATAAAAATGATTGTGTTCCTGGCACAGAATCCTTTTCTATCCTTCATATGGTCACTATAAGTGGGACCCAACTTGATGACACCCAACAAGAACAACAAGAAGCTAATAAAATAAGACCAAAAGAAAAATGTAACAAACATATGAACAGAGAATACACAGTAAATGAAACACAAATAGTGAATTTTAGACTATTATCAACCTCATAATATGAAAAATAAAAAAAAAATTGAGGGCATTACAAGGTAATACAAGATGATAGAATAGGGGCAATTTGACAATATCGATATTCATCAGTATCACAAAGACCTGGACCTTTATGTTTGGTAATTACATTTCTGGATCTTTTCTCTAAAGATGTATATGTTTCAAACAAGTATATATCATTGATTGTAGCAGCAAAATATTGGGAGAATGTTGAAAGGAATTAATTAGAGATGGATTAAATGAATATTGTTATATTGTACAATACGTAGATATTAGCTAAATGAGGAACCTCTTTACATAACAATATACAACAATCTCCATGATATAATGAGTTTCAAAAAATGTAGAGCCTGTGCATGGTGGCACCCGTAATTCCAACACTTAGGAAACAGAGGCAAGAGCATTTTAAGTTTGAGGCAAACCTGGTCTACACAGTGAGTTCCAGGCCAGCCTGAGCTACATAGCAAGACTCTGTCTCAAACTAACAAGTAAGTATGACCAAACAATCAAACAAACCAATGTAGAAAATAACTTTGAAATATGCTAAATTTTATGTACCTGAGGGGCCAAGTAAGAACATATACTTAAATTTGTTCATGTATGAATAAAAGCTTTGAAGACTATACAAGATGCATTAAATCACTGGTTTCAACTTCCAGGCAGTGGACTGGTAATGAGGCCTATTAGGAATCAGGCCACATAGCACTAGGTGTGCATTGGTCAAGCAAATGAGTGAGAGAGTAAGTGAAGGAACCAAACTTCCCTAAGTTTCATCTTTATTTACAGTTGCTCCTTATCATTTGAATTAATCCCAAAACCAACAGAACCACCACCACCCTGTCCACGGAAAAATTGTCTTCCATGAAACTAGTCTCTAGTTGCAAATAAGTTAAGACTACTGTACTCAATGATTACTTCTAGGTGGGATATAGAGACTACGTGGAGTCAGGACCATGATGGGAAGGGAATTTTCACTATGAACTTAATTTTATATATACAATTTTGGAACCACATAATACCCAACTTAATTCTCACAATAAAAATACTACTTACTTTAAAAGTGCACTCCTTCTATAAATTAAATGTCATGATTTAAACATTATTTACATTGGTCTTTAAGAATAGGCTTAAAATGAAATTATACTTTAAATGTTTATGTTCGGTGATTTTAATAAAAAATATTGACTTTGGGGAGCTCTTTTAAATGAAACCACTTTCATATGCTAAATAAATATAAGATATTAAAAGAAAATAATTCGTGAATTTGAGTAGACCAACTAAAGGTTCACTTACAAAACAATGTACTAGAATATATTTCATATTATTTCTCTTTCAGTAAAACAAAGTAAGAAAACAGAGAATACACCCTCACTGTTGTTACTGGGAAAATTGCATTTTGGGAAACTTTCTCTATTTTATCCTTTCAAGACTACAAAAACAGAGATATTGCTAACATGATATGTTGTCAATAATACTCTCATAGGAAGAAAGTATATCAATGACATATTAGATTATCTTCTGATAATGATTTTTTAAAAGAGCCCTGAGGTTTTTAGTTAAATAGAAAGGTAAATGAAATTTAGTTTGAATTCTGAAGGGAGATACACACTAAAATAAATTATTTTAGTCTATGTTCCATAAGTGAGATGTAATCTTTTTCTATTAGCCTCAGGTTCCTTTCTTTCTCTTCACCAGCTCCACAAACAAAAGAATATAACTGCATTACACAACTTTTTCAATAGCAATTTAAATTTCCAAAGGGTATTTGAACCACACATTCATTAAACAACTTTATTTTGCCAGTTCTCTAAAGGCAAGGAAACAATGAAGAGAGATATCCTTCTTATAGGGTAATTACAACCCCCACTAACCATTGCAAGTCTCATTCTTGTTGCTAAGTGTATTTGCTCTTTGTCCTAAGAGAATACTTAAAAAGAAATTTTAAACCATAAGGAAGAGGCCTCCTTGAAAAAACCTGTTTTAAAAATCTTTCTATTTTGCATTTATCTCCTTATTTGCTATATTTCTATCCACAGCACTGATCATCAACTTCAATTATATAGTTTTATGTGTTTATTATTTCTCACCCTCATGAATGGAACTCTGTTTGCCCTGCACAGTGATTAACATTTAGTAACATACTTGTTGAGTTAAATTATTATTACTACCTTTTCATAGCTATGAGTTGGACCCAACTCGAGGGCACCTAACAACCACAACAACAATGCCTTTTCATATATGTTGTCATGGATATACATTTGATCTGTAACTTTTAGGGAATTTTTCTATGTCCTGGGGTTATTCTGAGCACTATGAATAACTGCAAAATGGAAAATATGATTCTGACTTCTGGCTTTATTACAGCAAGTTAAAGACTTATCAAAAAATAAGGAGAGCAATAATACACATATTATGTTTGATGAAAACAGGAGGCACCTGTAATTCTAATCTGCATTATAAGAAACAGAAAATGGAGAGATGGTAATGACTTAGCAAAGAAGACAAACCTAAGATTTTACACAGAGAGATACAAAAAGAATAAAGAATCAAGCAAAAGATTCAAATAAAAGCAGAAGATTGGCCTATTGTGCTTACAAAGTTGTTAGGTCTGAGTATACTCATTCTCGCTTTTTCATTCATAGAATAACTGCATGTTATATTTTTAAAGAAATTCAACCAGCAAAGTTCTACACTTACAGACCTCGTTTCAGAGTAAGGAAAAGTGAGGTGACAGCCTACACAGAAAAAAAAGAGAAAATGACATTCAATAAACTGAATAATAGCCCTTCCTCCCTGGCCAAGCCCTCTTCTAATCAGATCTGGGACACCAGAACCCAGGCTTTTATCTGTGGAAGTTTAAATAAGAAAACTCATTCTGTAAGGAAAAAAAGACATAGACATTAACACCCAAGATGCCCCTATTAAAATGATAGACTTTTTTAAACTACTAAGTCACACAAAGCTCATGTCTCTGTCAGTTTGCTATATTGTGGAAGCTTGCATGTTGCTGTGATTCTGAAAGCTATGCCATCAGTATTCAGATGCCAACATGATCACTCCTGGTGGGCAGGTTTCAGCTGAGTTTCCAAACTAAGACAAACTAGGGAGAACAGCCTAGCAGCCCACTCCTCAGCACTAGGAATAGCAGAAAAGTACTGTCAGATGTAGTGCCTGAAAATGAGCCTCACAGGTTGGAAGGCATTCAAACATGACTGGGGAAGAACTACCTCCTCAAAGTAAGGTCAATGTTAATGATGAGAAGGAAGCAAAGCACCTGGGACCTCCATTTGCTGATGTGGCATGACTCAAAATGAGAAGAAACAACTCTAAGCTCGCATTAATAACTGGAACATGGAATGCACACAGTTTGAAACTAGGAAAATTAGAAATCATCAAAAGGGAAAGAGAGCACATAAAATATCAATATCCTAGGCAACAGTGATCTACAATGGACTGGCCATTTTGAATTAGATAATCACATGGTTTACTATACCAGGAATGATAGAGAGAAATGGGGTTGCATTCATCAACAAAAAATCATCTAAAGATCTGTTTTGAAGTACAATGCTGACAATGATAGAATAATATCCACATGCGTACAAGGAGGCATTGGTAGAGTTTGTAGAGTCCTCTCTGCACTTTCTGAGGACCCAGGTTCAATCCCCAGCACCACAAAAATGGCAGGATGTGTCAGTCAACTCCTGAAACATTCCCAAAACACTCAGCCATTGAAAACCATATGAGGGTCACTGAGTAGGACATGACTCAATGGCATCTAACAACCACAAGGAAACCCAGTTAATATTACTGTTATTCAAACTTCCACACCAACCACTAAGGCTTCAAATGAAGAAATGGAAGATTTTTTACCATCTCCTACATTCTGAAATTGGTGGAGCATGCATTCAAGATGCACTGATAATTACTGGTGGGTGGAATACAAAAGTTCAAACTGAAGAAGTCTCAGTAGTTGGAAAATATGGACTTGGATAGAAACAATGCTGGAGATCACATGATAAAACTTTGTCAGACTAATGACCTTTTTATTGAAAATATACTTTCTCACCAACATAAACAGCAGTTATAGATATGGAACTCACCAGATAAAATGTGCAGGAATAAAATTGACTACACTGGTAGAAAGAGGCAATGGAACATCTCACTATCAGAAGTCAGAATGAGACCAGGTGCTGATTGTGGATCAGACCATCAATTGCTCATTTGCAGATTCAAGCTGAAACTGAAGACAATTAGAACAAGTGTTTGTTAGTCAAAGGATGACCTTGATCATGTCCCACCTGAGTTCAGAAACCATCGCAAGAACAGAATTTATGCATTAGACACTAATGACTGTAGACCAGATGATTTGTGAAATGACTTCAAAGATGTCATTCATGATGACAGCAAGATTACTAAAAAGACAGGGAAAAAAAAGAGAAGACCAAGTAACATGTCAAAAAAGATTCTGAAACTTGCCCTTGATCCATGAGTAGCTAATGTAAAAGGAAGACATGACAGAGTTAAAAAATTAAACAGAAGCTTTCAAAGGGTAGATTTCTTCTTGTTGTTAGGTGCTGTCAAGTTGGGTGTAATAAAAAGAAGAAAAAATCAAATATTATAATTAAATATGCAAAGAGCTGGAGATAGGAAACCAAAAGGGAAGAGTATACTCTATTTTTCTCAATCCTAAAGAATTGAAGAAAAAAATTCAAGCCTCAAGTGGCAGTAGTAAAGGATTCTACTACTAGAGAAAATGATAATAATGCAAGAAACATCAAAAGAAGATGGAAGGAATATACAGAGTCAATATACCATTTCTAAAAACTGGTGGATTATCAACCATTTAAAAATATTGCATATGATCAAGAGCCAATGGTACTAAAGGAAGAAGATGGAGCTGCTTTAAAGGCATTGTTGAAACACAAGGCTCCAGGAATTGACGGAATATAATTTTAGATGTTTCAACAAACAAGTCCAGCACTGGAGGTGCTCACTTGTCCACATCAAGATATTTGGAAAACAGCTACCTGGCCAATTGACTGGAGGGGATATATATTTGTGCCTATTTGCAAAAAAAGGGGATCCAAGTGAACGCTGAAATTATAGAACAATATCATTTATATCACATGCAAGTAAAATTTTGTTAAAGATCATTCACAAGCAAATGCAGCAGTATATTGACAGGGAACTGCCAGAAAATCAAGCTGGATTCAGAAGAGGTTATAGATCTAAAAACGCCATTACTGACATCAAATGGATTTTGTCCAAAAGTAGAGAATACTAAAAAGATATCTGTCTATGTTTTATTCACTATGAAAAAGGCATTTGACTGTGTGGATCACAAGAAATTATAGATAAGATTGAGAATAATGAGAATACAAGAGTTCTTATTTGTAATTATGTTGTTGTTGTTAGGTGCCGTCGAGTCGGTATCCGACTCATAGCGACCCTCATAGGGTTTTCAATGGCAGACTGTTTTGGGATTGCCTTGGGAGTGGATTGCCAGGTCTTTCTCCCATTTTTGCAGTGCTGGGAATTGAACTTGGGACCTCAGAGACTGCAGCACAGTGCTCTACCAACTGAGCTAAATCCCAGCCCCTTGTAATCATGAGGAATCTGTAAAGGGACTTGAAAGCAGTCCTTCAAACAGAACAAGGAAACACAACCTGGTTTAAAGTCAGGAAAGTCAATCTCTATGCTGAACAAATAATCTAAAAAATTGGACTTTATGACAAAGTGCATGGCATTAGGATTGGAGGAAGATTCAGTAACAATTTGCACTATGCAGATAACAATACCTTTGCTTCCTGCAAGTGAAGACTTGAAACATTTACTGATGAAGATCAAAGAATACAACCTTCAGTACAGATTGTACTTCAACATCCAGAAAACAAAAATCCTTACACTGGGTCAATAAGCAACCTCATGATCAATGGAGAAAAGACTGAAGTTGTTCAATATTTTTTCTGTACTTGTTTCTACAATCAACACCCATGGAAGCAGCAGTCAAGAATTCAAAAGATGCACTGCATTGGGAAAAGCTGTAGCAAAAACTTCCTTAAAGTTTTGAAAAGTAAAGATGTCACATAGAAGACAAAGGTCTGCCTGACTCATGCCATGATATTTTCAGTAGCATGATATGCTTATAAAAACTGGAGATTGAATAAGGAAGACAGGAAATGAATTGATGCTTTTGAGTTGTGGTGCTGGAACTGACAGATCTGTCCTAGAAGAAGTGCAACTAGAGTGCTCCTTGGAAGCAAAGATGGCTAGTATATTCATATGTCTTTTCCACATGTTTTTAGGAGGGAAAATTCCCTAGAGAAGGAAATGATGTTTGGGAGAGTGGCAGGTCAATAAAAAAAAGGAAGACCCTCTAGTAGATGGTTGATACTGCAGCCACAACAATGGGTTTAAACATAACAAAACTGTGTGCATAGCATCGCATCAGGGAGTGTTTTGTTCTGTTGTACATGTGGTGGCTATGGGTCAGACTCAACTCAATGGCCCTTAGTAACAACAAAGACACACAAAGTCCTGAAATGTCTCATTCTTAAACATGGATAATGAGCCAATGATCACCAGACTCAAAGGCCAGCCTCCTACATGCAAAACAAGAACCTAACAGCCCAGCACTGTGGCTCACACCTTTAATCTCAGCAAATTAGGAGGCTAAAGCAGGAGGATCACAACTTTGAGTCCAGAGGCAGTATGTGTAATTTAACAAGACACTGTCTCAAAAGAAAAATACTAAATGGGCTGAGTGTACAGCTTAGTTGCAGAGTACTTTGAAAGTATGTCAAAGGCCCTAGGTTCAACCCCCCAGTACCACCAAAAAACAAACCAAGAAACAAAAACCAGAGACCAAACAAATGAAAAAATAAAAAGCTATTCAGAATTAGAAGAAGTGATGCCAGGATAAAAATTGTTCAATAGTTCCATAATTAACCATAGATCTAAACATAAAATGTAGAACTATATAACTCCTAGAAGGCAACACAGAAGGCGTAGGTGATCTAGGGTTTAGTGATAAAGTTTTAGACAGAAAAACAATGGCCATGATCCATGAAAACCAATATATAAACTGCATTACATTTAAGTTATACATTTCTGCTCTGCAAAATACACTGTCAAAAGAAAGAAGAGAAGTCACAGATTAGGAGAAAATATTTATAAAAGGCATATTTGATAAATGACTATTATGAAAAATATACAAAATGGTCTTAAAATTCAAAAATAAGAAAATAACCGGGTTAAAAAATAATCCAAAGACCTTAACAGATCCCTTACAAATATGTCAAGCAAGCATATGAAAAAATACCCATACCATATGTTAATAGAGAAAAGCAATGTAAAACAACAATGAGATAACACTATACACTTGTTAGAATGGCCAAAATCCACAACAATAACAACACCAAATGATAGCAATAATGTAGAGCAACACAACTTTCATTTAATGCTAACTGGAATGCAAAATGGGACTAACAATTTGGAAGATATTTTGGCAGTTGTTTTTATAGCACTAAAGATACCCAACAGCAACAAAGATAGTATTATTATGCATACAGGAAACATTTATTCCTTGGTATTTATTCAAAGGAGTGGAAACTTAAGTCCAAATAAAAATATGCCCATGGAAATGAAACAAGCTGTCCATCAATAGGTGAGTAGATGAATAAATGGTGGTATATACAGATGAAGAAATATTTTTCAGCATTAAAAAAGAAAGAGCTACAAGGCAATAAAACAACATGGAGAAAACTTATATGCATATTACTAATTAAAAGAAACCAGTCTTAAAAAGATACATTCTGTATGTTTCCAAATATATGATGTCCAAAAAAATGCAAAATTACAGAGGAAGTGAAAAGATCAGTGTTTTCTAGGAACTGTAGGGAGGGAAGGGTGAAACAGTATTTACTCAAGAAAAAAACTGAGCAGTGAAGGATAAAAAGACCAGTATCTAGAGGTATGAACAGAGATAGCTATATTAAATTTCAAACAAATTAGGATACAAATGAATATAAAATGAATACTTAATTGGCAAAACATTTGATATAGAGCTTTTCCAACGTCTCTTTCCACCTATATAGACAATTTGGTTCTTTGTTCATGGTGGATCAGATCATCAACTTCTCATATGCAAGTTCAAACTGAAACTGAAGAAAATTAGAACAAGTGTATGATAGCCAAGGTACAAGCTTGAGTATATCCCACCCAAGTTCAGAAACCACCCCAAGAACAAATTTAGTGCATTAGACACAAATGATAGGAGACCAGATGAGTTGTGGAATGACATAAAAGATATCATTCAAGAAGAAAGCAAAAGGTTATTAAAAAGACAAGAAAAAAAGAAAAGACCAAATTACATATCACAAGAGGCACTGGAAATTGCCCTTGAATTTCCAGCAGCTAAAGTAAAAGGAAGACATAATGAAGTTAAAGAACTAAACAGAAGATTTCAAAAGGCAGCTTGAGAAGAAAAAAACAAATATTACACTGATATGTGCAAAGAGCTGGAGGCAGAAAACCAAAAGGGAAGAACATGTTCTGTGTTTCTCAAGCTTAAGGAAGTAAAGGAAAAATTAAAGCCTTGAGGGCAATAGTGAAAGATTCTACATGGAAAATACTAAACAATGCAGGAAACATCAAAAGAAGATGGAAGGAATACACAGAGTAATTATACAGAAAAGAATTGGTGGATGACCAAACATTTCAAGAGGTTGCATATGAAGAGGAATTAATGGTATTGAAGGACAAAGTGGAACCTGCCTTGAAAGAACTGGCAAAACACAAGGCTCCAGGAATTGATGGAATACCAATAGAGATGTTTCAACAAACAGATGCAGCTCTGGAGGTGTTAACATGTTTATGCCAACTTACTGGAAGAGATCCATATTTGTGTCTATTCCCAAAAAAGGGGATCCAACTGAATGTGGAAAATATCAAACAATATCATTATTATCACACAAAAGCAAAATTTTACTAAAGATCATTCAAAAGTGACTGCAGCAGTATAGACAGGGAATTACTGGAAAATCAAGTGGGATTCAGAAGAGGACGGAGAACCAAGGACATCATTGCTGATGTCAGGTGGATTTTAGCCAAAAGCAGAGAATATCAGGAAGGTGTCCATCTATGTTTTATTGACTATACAAAGGCATTTGACTGTGTGGAGCATAACAAATTATGGATAACACTTCGGAAAATGGGAATACCAGAGCATCTAATTGTACTTTTATTATTATTATTATTATTTAGTTATTTATTTTTTTACCATACTGGAGGTTGAACCAAGGCCATCGCACCTGCATGCTTTGCAAGTGCTGGACCACTGAGCTGCACCTTCAGCCCATTTTTTTACTTTTTGAGACAGGGTCTCGCTAAGTTACTCAGACTGCCTCTGGTCTCAAACTTGTGATCCTCCTGCCTCCCCATCCTGAGCCTCTGGGATTACAGGCATGCACCACCCGCCCAGCTCTAATTGTACTGATGAGGAATCTGTATGTGAACCAGGAGGCAGTTGTTCAAATAGAGCAAGGAAACACTTCCTGGTTTAAAGTTGAGAAAGGTGTGCCTCAGAGCTGTATACTTTCACCATATTTCTTCAATTTATATGCTAAGCAAATAATATAGAAGCTGGGTTTTATGAGGAATAATGCAGCATCAGAATTAGAGGAAGACTCATTAAAAACCTACATTATGCAGATAACACAACTCTGCTTGCTGACAGTGAAGAGTATTTGAAACATTTACTGATGAAGATCAAAGATCATAGCCTTTGGTATGAGTTGCAACATCAACCAAACAAAAATCCTTATGACTGGGTCGGCATGCAACTTCACAACAAATGGAGAAAAGACTGAGCTTGTCCAAGATGTTGCTTTATTTGGTCCTACAATCAACACCTGTGGAAGCAGCAGTCTAGAAATCAAAAGATGCATTGTTCTGGGAAAAGCTGTGGCAAAAGATCTCTTTAGAAGATTGAAGAGTAAACATGTTACATTGAAGACAAAGGTGCACCTGACTCATGCCATGGTATTTTTCAGTCACATTATGTGGGTGTGAAAGCCAGACATTGAACAAGGGAGACAGGATAAGAATTGATGCTTTTGAATTATAGTACTGGAGACATCTATTGAATATACCATGGACTGGCAAAAGAACCAACAGATATCTCCTAGAAGAAGTGCAACCAGAATGCTCATTGGAAGCAAGGATGACTTTGTCTTACATATTTTTCATATATGTAGTCAGGAGAGACCAATCCCTGGAAAAAGACATCAAGCTTGGGAGAGTGGCAGGTCAGTGAAAAAAAATGAAAACCCTCCACCAGATGGATTGACACAGTGTCTGCAACAATGGGCTTAATCATAAATAAGATTGTGTGCCTGGCATAGAATTAGGGAATGTTTTCTTCTATTGTACATAGGGTTGCTATGAGTCAGACACAAGTTGATGGCACCTAACAACATCAATAACAAGAGCACTTCTTTATCTTCACCATAAATTGGATAAAGTAATGATTATTCAAACATTGACTGAAAATATTCTAAGACAGATCATAAGGTAAAGTGTATCCCCTCTTGGAGAAAATAACCCACCTATATGCATACTTTAAATAAAATAAAAAACATTTTAGATATTGGTATTACAATTTACACATATTTTTGATGATAAAATATCTATTGGGTACATATAATCAAATAAAACCATAAAAAGAGGTGATTTTTCTTATATATAAGTTCAAACTGAAGCTGAAGAAAATTAGAACAAGTATACGAGAGCCACAGTATGACCTTGAGTATATCCCACCTGAGTTCAGAGACCACCTCAAAAATAAGTTTAATGCATTAGACACAAATGACAGGAGACCAGAAGAGTTGTGGCATGACATAAAAGATATCATTCAAGAAGGAAGCAAAAAGTTCTTAAAAAGACAAGAAAAAAAGAAAAGGCCAAATTACATGTCCAAAGAGACACTGGACCTTGCCCTTGAACATCGAGCAGCTAAAGCAAAAGGAAGACATGATGAAGTTAAG
>VMDO01028616.1:0-23678 GCA_007922755.1 Pedetes capensis
GTTGTTTAAAAAAAAAAAGGCCCAGCTATCTCTTGAGCTAGCAGCAACTCTTGGAGTTGTCCATATGATGCTGGCTTGACAATAACGCAAAATGGAAGAGTTAAGGGATTGTGGAGGCTGCCTCCAAGATTCCTGAAGACAGCCTGCAAAGCCAGGCAATATGAGCCAGATTTGGGTGCCCTGCAGATAGCCCCTGACAGACTAATGTATGAAGCTCTGAGGATGAATCCTAAGCAGCCATGGAGATCTCAGGATATTGGATATGCCAGGAACATGAAGCATCTGCTGAGAGAAACTGCTGGCAATAAATGGAGCCAGTATGTGAAAGCTATGTGTGCTGCAAATGGTAGGGCCATGAGGGCAGAGCTGCCCAAACCTGTTGGAGCCCATATGATGCTAGATAACAGATTCAAATTAACAGAGTTTAGGTGTCCCACAGGATATGAGTCTTGCTATGCACAGATCTTTCCATTCGATGGCCTCATTCTCCTATTTTGGAATGGGAATTCTTACTCTGTGCCATTGCATGTTGGAAGTATGTAACCTGTTTTTTGTTTTTCAGGAGCACACAGCTAAGTTTGCCTGAGTCTCAGTGGAGACTCTGGACTTGGACATTTGAATGTGGTTGAGGCTACTAAGACTTTGGGAGTTTTTTAAGTTGGACTGAATGAATTTTTGCACTATGAGGTAGCCATGATCTTTGGGTCCAGGGGCAGACTGTTATGGTTTGGATCTAAATGTTCCCCATAGGTTGTGTACTTGAATGTTAGGTTTGCAGTTAGTGGCAATGTCCTGGGATATTATGGAACTCAGGGAGGCTGGATCTAGCTTGGCAGAAATGGGTCACTAGGAGTGTGCTTTTGGAGTTTTATTTACCCAGAACTCTGGTTCTATTAAGCTCTCTCTGCTTTCTGACCATGAAGATGTAAGATTGTCTGCCATGGGCTCTGCTTCATGCCACTGCCATATCTGCCCCCTCCACCATTATAGAATGATCCCCAACCATGAACACATAATAAATCTCTCCCCATATAAGTTTGCTTCAGTCAGTGTCTCTGCCATAACAGTGATGACCTAATACACCCTCAAATTATTATGCATTAACCTCTCAGTGGCTGCTTGCCAGGACTCTGTCTCTGCTACACATTTCCTGAAAGCTCAAGACTTCTTTTGAAATCTAGGTGGAACCTTTCATTACCCCACACCTCTTGCATTCTATATGCCTGCAAAGCCAGTATTATATATATGATGGTAAGAAATGCCTCCAGTATTATATACATGATGGTAAGAAATGCCTCCAACTCGAGCAATAACTAGACCTACTTTTAACTTGGCTAAAGTAGGGTCTGAGTGCCTGTCCATCTACTCATGGTGAAATGAATCCTTGGGGAAGAACTTCCTAGGTGGCCTTGGCATTCTAAATGAGTTTATGCTTTTATGCCCTTTAGTCTGTGATGGATGGATGGATGTTGCCAGTTCCTGAGGTGTCCTCAAATCATCTTTTATATTGCCCCATTGCCATGTAGTCAGCTATTTTTTAAGTGACCTTGTTCTCTTTACCAGGTATATTTTCCTTGGTCTCAACTTTACATGCACTTCTTTTCTGGAATAAATGCAAATATTCCAAACCTTTCTGCATGCGTTGCCTTTTGCTGTCAACTTGGATAAGAGAAACTAGGAATAACTGTGCCTGAATGCCTGGCGGCCCTGACATTCCCTCTGCAAGATCAATTAGTCCATCTCCTTTAAAACCAGCCTCCTACATAGTGTCATGACAGAGACAAATTATAATCAAATTGTTTTCCAGAATGAAATACCCAATAGGGTCCTTCTTCCCATCTGAAACCTCATCAGCAGTCTTTACTATCTACATTCCTATTGGCATTCTAGTCTTCTGAGCTCCCACCAGAATTGTCCATTGAGTCCTTCTTACAACATTCTAGGGCTTCTGTACCCTGCATATCCAAACTTTTCAAAATTGCCCCACTAATCAGTTCCAAAGACCTCTGAAGCACATGGTCATGCAGTCACAGCAGCAATCCCACTTCTCTGGTAGGAATTTTCAGTATTACTCAGGCTTTTTATCACTGGGACAAAATAGCTGGCACAAAAAACCTAAAGGATGGAATCATTTATTTTGATTCATGGGTTCAGAGATTCTAGTCCCTTATGGCAGGCAGGGCGTTGTTGGCCAGAGCAGCTCACATCATGATGGCAAGGAAGCAGAGGAGAGAATCCTTGCCCCTTTTATCACATTTGGGCCCCCAAACTATGGGATGATGCCACTCCTACCCCTGGCCAGTCATCTTGGCTTAGTTAATCTTCTTTGACAATGACCTCATAGACACAGTGAGAGGTGTGCTTTACTAATCTGTTAAGCATTTCTCAATCCAATCAAATTGTCAATCCAGATTAACCATCCCATCACCCTTGTTACTTCCGATGGGATTCAAAGAGTTATTTTTAGTATATGTATTTCTATGCTAGAGAAGTTTTAGGATTATAGAATTAATACAATGATAATACAGAATATTCCCATATACTCCCCACCCAGTATTCCCTATTATTATTTTATATTTTATTGTACTTTTGTCACAATTTTGGAAAGGGAAGACAGAAACAAGGACACTAGAGAAATTTGAAGCCTCTGTCACCTATAGCTACAAGAAAGAAAGCCAAGCTCCTATCCATATTAACATAAATCCTCACATTAGAGGCCTATTTTTATTTCTATAAGCCTACCAAACATGTCTGGCTCTCAATAACATCAACAACAACAAAAATAGCAGGGATACCATAAGATAACAAAATACAGTCTGAAGAGACAAGATAGGCATCAAATTATACTCATATATGACACAGATATTTGAATTATCACAAAAGGAATTTAAAATAATTCTGCTTAGTATGATCTACAGCCATACCACTCTGTTGTCCAATCTCATCTGATCTCAGAAGCTAAGCAGGGTTGGGCCTGGTTAGTCTTTTGATGGGAGACCCTCTGGTAATACCAGGTGCTCTAGGCTTGTGAGAAAGACCTGGCAGCCCACTCCAGAATCAATCAGCTATCAAAAACACTATGAGTAGCAGAGAAGCACTGACAAAAGTGTTGGGCACGGCAAAGTGTTGGGGAGTGTTTCGTTCTATTGTACATAGGGTCGCTATGAATCAGAGCCTACTGGATGACACCTAACAATAAGTACATGTTTAAAATGCTTAGGAGTTTTAAAGGAAAACATAGACAATATGGAACAATAGAATAGTGTTGCAAAAAAGGAAGCATAGCACTCAGCAAAATCCACAATATAGGAAACTGGACAAAACATAAGGTGTGTTCTTATTTTCAACAAGTAAACTACAATAAAAGATGTGATATAAAGGAGTATCTATAGAATGAAAAACAAGTAAGTGATATAAATAATTACAATGCATAGATCATAGTTGCAAACCAATTGCCTTTACAAAAGAGCCACCAACACATATGTGACAAATGAGTGGACATTTAGTTAATGATTTACTTAAATATTTAGGAATGGTAATCCTGTTGGTTTTATGTTTTATAAAAGAGTGGTTACCTTTATAAGTCATACTGACATACGTAAAGATGAAATTGTATATCTTTTTGGATTTGATTCACATTATGCCAGCTTTATAGATGCAGAGTAGGAAGGGGTATGGTTGTTAGCAGGTTGACCATGTATTAAAGATGGTTGAACTCAATGTTTATATGTGCTCAAAACATTTTGCAGTAACAGTTTTTCTTATAAATATGATGCTAACTTTAAAATCCTAAGAAAATAGACCATAATTTAGATTAAAAAGCATGTGAAATAGTCGGTCCATAAAGAAAAAATATTTAATCAAGTAGTATAAAACAAAGCTATTCCAAGCTCAAGCCATCCTCAAGTGTTCCAGGACAAGGCAAATTTGGAGACCAATTCTCAGTGCCACCTGAAGTAACATTCCAAAGCACGCAAAAAGTGGGGTGACTACTCAACTCATTATCCGAAGCTAGCTATCTTTTGTTCAAACACCCTGCTATGAATAGAACACTTCAGTCAAATTTACAGACATAGAAGAAAACATCTTAATTAAATTAATGGTGTATTCATCATACCAGTGAATGAATAGGCTGTGCCTAAGACCTAAAATATGGTGTAAAATAAGAAAATATTTTCAACTGTAATATCTACAATTTCTAACAAATTAACTGAGAGGGGAAAACTTTTGATCACATCAGTGGGTATGCAAAAGCCTGAAAGATATTCAATACAAGTTCATGGAAAAAAAGGTGAAATAATATTCTAAAGGAATTTCTCTGTCCTAAATTTAATGGTCAAAAAAATGTCAGCCGGGCACAGTGGCACATGCCTGTAGTCCCAGCGGCTTGGGAGGTGGAGGTGGGAGGATTGCAAGTTCGAGACCAGAGGCAGTCTGCGTAACTTAGCGAGACCCTGTCTCAAAAAGTAAAAAATGGGCTGTGGGTGCAGCTCAGTGGTCCAGCACTTGCAGAGCATGCAGGTGCAAGGCCCTGGGTTCAACACCCAGTACCACAAAAAACAAAAACAAAAACAAAAACAAATGTGAAATGTTAGGAGGATTATTGTCAAAGACTTATGCTTTTACCTCTCCTTCATGAAACTGCACTGGAATACCAGGCCAAACCTATGAATGACAAAATGTATTAGAAAATGACCCAGCTATTAACACTAATGGGAATATACCCAAAGGAAGATGAGGCATCATACCACAGAGACACTTGTATCTCCATGTTCAATGCAGCACTTTTCACAATAACAAGGATATGGAATCAACCAAAATGCCCATCAACAGAAGAATGGATAAAAAATTATGGTTTATATACACAATAGAATACTACTCAGCAATCAAAAAGTGAAATAATGTCATTTGCAGAAAAATGGATGGAATTGGAGAAAACTATCTTAAGTGAACGAACACAAGCCCAAAAAGAGAAATACCACATATTCTCACTCATATGTGGGAGCCGAATCAAATTCAAAAGAAAAAAAAAATCCTATACAGAAATTGGAACATAATAAAAAGCTAATGTAAACTTAGCAGAGAAGGGACAATTCAAGGAATAGAAAGGAGGAGGAAGGGATCTAGCAAAAGGAAACAATGATGGGAGAAGCCAGGAGGGGGAGGAGGGACAAGGAGCTTCGAGGAATGAGAGAGAGGGAGACCTCAAAGTAAACAGCCCAAATTTAATAGTTAGGGAAATAATTATAATACCAACAAGACCAAAGTAATAATGCAAATGGGCTAGATTATTCATGTAATACCCCTGACAATGTAAAAAGATAGACTACAGAAAAATGTGTGGACTTAAATTATAATTTGGATGCAAGGGTATACAGGAAAATATTCCCACAAAAAGACATGCAAGTAGAAGAGAGGCCAGTGGTTGGGAGGTAGGAGAGGAGAGAGGAGGGGCACAGGAGGGGAAGGGGGAAATTATCTGTGCAATGTACAATGAAATGCATATATGGAAATGTCACAATGAAATGCATATCAGAATGAAACACATTAAATTGTACATTAAAAATTTCCAATAAAAAGAAGGGAAGAACAAGTGCAAATTTAAAAAAATCAAATAGAAATGTAGTCAACAAAAAGAGTTAATGTTCAAAGTCTGGCAGACATGGTGGATCACATTTTTTTGGGGGGGGGTACCAGGGCTTGTTGTTTGTTTTTGTTAGGTGCCGTCGAGTCGGTATCCGACTCATAACGACCCTCTGCACAACAGGGGAAACACTATTGTCAGTGCTTCTCTGCTGTTCATAGGGTTTTCAATGGCAGATTGATTTTTTTGGGAGGGGGTTGCCAGGTCGCTATGAGTTGGATACCGACTCGACGGCACCTACCAACAACCAACCAGGGCTTGAACCCAGGGCCTTGCGCTTGCATGCTCTGCACTGAGCTGCATCCCCAGCCCACCTTTTTTTTTTTTGAGACAGGATCTCGCTGAGTTATGCAGACTGCCTCTGGTCTTGAACTTGGGATCCTCCTGCCTCTGCCTCCCAAGTCGCTGGGATTACAGGCGTGCACCACCATGCTGGTGGTGGCTCACATTTGTAATCACAGCACTCTGGAGTCTGAGAGAGAAGGATTGTGAGTTCAAGGCCGTCCTAGGTTAAATTATGAGACTCTGACTCAAAAGCAAAAAGTAAAAATAAAAAGATGAAAAAAGAAAAAAGAAAGAAGGAAAAATAGTTCATTTTTGATATGAAAAATACCATCATCTATCTAGAAAATTCAAAGGAATGTGCACATGGAATAGTCTCATCAATAAGAGACTTCAGAAAAATAGCGTATGGAGGAGCTTGATGTAAAATGAAAACACTTGCAACATGAAGAAAATCATTTATAATATGGAACAGGAAACACCTCATTAACAAAAGGCAAAAATTTAAAATATTACATAAGAAGAACACTGACAAAATCATACAAGATCTTTATGCAGGAAACAAAATAAGTATTGACAGACTCAGGTAAAAGAGCTCCCAAATAAAAGGAGCAATACAACCATATCCATCGACAGGGGAAATATTGCATATAGATCAAATTTACTTGAATTATTTTCAGATTTAGTGCATTACCTGTAGCTGCAAAGGTGACAATGAAGCTCAGGCTGCTGTCCTTTGCTCCTGAAATCGACCCTGGAAATACATAGGAAGAGAAAGAAAAAACTCAGTAACAAAAATCTAACATCAACATATGAGAAAGCCCTGTGGGAGACTGTGTAGAATTGGCACCTGTGTTGGAATCAGGAAGTAGCAGAGAACTTAGGGAATGTATGTAGCTGGCATAGGTGGTGATGGTCAGAAAGAAAATATTTATCTTCCTTCCCCATTTCACTGCACAATCTGAGGCCACATCTCATCCCACAGATGCCAGTAGCCCAGACATTATACCATAAAAACAGGAAATTTAGGTTGATTGAGACAGTATGGGTAAAGAGAATGTGCTAATAATAACCTAAAGTCACCTTAATGTGTGAAGTTTGGCCTTGCAAAAGAAATTATTCTATATGCAATTTGATAAGCATTATTCATATAATTGTCACAACGAAAAGCATGTCAAAATGAATCACATTATGATGTACATTAAAAATTTCTAATAAAAAAAGAAATTATTCTAACAGAACACAATGAATGGACTAGAAACAGAACCATGTTTATAAAGTGAATCACACATAGTAAGAGTAGAAGTTCAATAGTAAAATAAATGTATATAGTTTTCACATACATATGTATAAATATATATACAAAAACATGCATATAACACATATATCACACATGCAAATATTCATACAGAATGTTTACATATTTACCTATGAGTATAATCTGTTGAGATTCCTAGAGTACCACCCCGTTAGGGGCCTATCTAGCCTGCCTGGAGGACTAATATCTATCCTCCAGGGCATGGGAGCCCCAGGGGATAGAGAGGACCAAAGTGGCAGGCGCCCCTCTGGCCTGCTTGGAGGACCAACATCTATCCTCCAGGGCCAGTGACCCTTGGCCTACATTCTGGTCCTTCACTCCTCCCCTTCCCATCAACTGACCAAAGATGGCCCCTGACCAGGCCAGCTTTGATGCAGGCATCTCCACATTGATTGGCCATCAGGATCCTCTTGATCGGTCCATGAGGGAAGCCTACTGATTGGCCCGGCCCATGAGTATCCAAATTGCACCCCAAATTGACCTTCTTTAAATAACTGACCCTCCAGGCAGGTATAGCAGGTAAACTGACATACCTCTCAGGGAATGCACTCTGATTGTCTACCTCCAGGCACACTCTGTTTTCCCAAAAGCCATATAAGCAGGCCACTCACCACCCCTATCACCCCTCTTGTTACCACCTATTGTTCTCCACCTGCTGTCTGGACCCCATCACCTTGAACCAGTGCACCCTAATCCTGTGGCAGACCTTCAAGCAAGACTCCATGTCTAACTCAGGGTCCCTGAAGAGCCGAAGGCACCTAGCAAGACATGAAGAGCTCCCTAATTCCTCCCAAGCCTGGTAAGGGGGGAAAAAAGAAGGCAAGCTGCGAGAGACAAGACCAGCAGACCTCTGGCACCATCCAGATACCACCAGAGCTGATTAGCATAAGATCTTAAAGCTGTAACACCATTGAAGCAGTAGCATCTTGTGCTGCTACCTTCTGAGCTGCCACTTTTTCTTTGCTGACCATTTCTAATTTTCCTAGATTCATACTACTTACATTCCATGTTCCAATTACTAATGAATGTTCACAGTTGTTCCTTCTCATGTTGATTCACGCTACATAAGCAAATAGAAGTCCTTGGGGCTTTATTTCATTCCCACCATTAAAGTTGACTTTAGTTTGAGAAGGCAACTCTTTCCCATTATCTTTTGAGTGCCTTCCAACCTGGCGGACACATTTTTGGGCACTGTATCTGACAGTGTTTCTCCACTATCCATAGGGTTTTCAATAGCTAATTGTTACGGGAACGCGTTGCCACCTCCTTTTCCCTTGTCTGTCTTAGTCTGGAAACTCAGCTGAAACCTGTCCACCATGGGTGACCCTGCTGGTATCTGAAATACCGGTGATATAGCTTTCAGCATTACAGCAACATGCAAACCCTCATAGTACAGCAGACTGACAGAAAATTGAGGGTCTGACTCTATATGACAGTTTAAAAATGAAAATAACTACAGTGAACTATGAAATCTTTGATAATTTCAATAAAGCAAGACTTGCTCAAATCACATGTTACTGTAACCCTGTGTAAAAGTACTTCTTTCATAAGTACCATATAGTCTACAATCTGATCTGCACTCTTTTGCCAGGTTTAAAAGGTTAAGAATTCATATGCAGGTTAGAATTGTATGTAGATTAGATTCACTGTCAAGAGTTGGTTTTTGCAAAAATTATAGAATGCCTGTACATGGTATAAAAACAATGCAATGCAATAATTTATTATTTTATTTGTTTTTACCATTATTATAATCCACTTATTAGTCATCACACTTGTGGACAAGGCTCCTAAGTGAAAAGTTATCTGTGCTCTCCATCATTTCACCATATATTTCTCCAGTAACCCTATGGAAAAGTTGGGCTGTGGTTTAGTTCAGTTGGGAGAATGCTGCTCTGCACTCTCTGTGGACCCTGGTTTGGTACCCAGCACTGCAAAAATGGGAGAAGGACTTAGCAACCCACTCTGGACGTAATCTCCTAACAATTAGGAACTGAAAACCCTTTGAGGGTAGCTATGAGTCGGACCTGATTAGAGGGCATCTAACATAAAACAACATGGGAAAGGAATAGTTGAAGGAAAAGAGATGAGAATTGTAAGCTAAAATTTTGCCCTTAAAAATTGCTTATATTGTATTTCTGATTAGATTGGAGACTATATATTTTCCGTTTATTCACTTCATGCTCAGGAAGACACTGCATTGGAAGGCCTGCTTTTCCAACTGACTGCTACAGCGAAGGGTGCTACAATTCCTCCACTGTTGTTAGCCCTGGGAGGCTCTGGAGAGGGTTGCCATCCTGACACCCCCCTCACCCCTCTGCCACCTCGGGGACTCAGGGAGTTTGAGAGTACCAGACTGAGCCCTCGTCCTGAGGACAGAGGTCCAGGTGTAGCCAGGAATCAAGGTAAGGACCCTGAGGGAGGGCGGGGGCGGGGACCCAGAGAATCCCTTTCTGCCCCTGCAGTCGGCACCTTACCGGATGTGACCTCTGCAGGTTTCAGGTTCCGGATGTGACTTCTGCAGGTTTCAGGTTCCGGAAGTAGAGAGAGGGGAGGACCGCCTTTCGGGTCTGTGGATCAAAGGCTCAGGCCGGCTCAAGGGGAAAGGCAAGGGTGGACTGAGGACGCTCTGCCCCATGTAGAGGGTCGCCAAATAATCCAGCCTGCCTCGGTGGTCAGCCCTCGGCCACACAAGGACGACTTCTCAGGAGCGACCCCCCTCTTCTTTGTGGGAGACCCTGGGAGTCAGAGCCTTTGTCTGACGTCACTGGAGAGAATTGGGCGCCGTTAGGACTCAAGGGGAGAGCTGAGGGCGGGCTGAGGAAGCCCTGTCTCCAACAAAGGTCCTCAAATAATTCAGCCTGCCTTCTGGTCCACCTAGCCGCACAAGGGGGCGAATTCTCATACCTGACCCCACCCTATCCCCACCCTCCTGTCCCCTTCCCCTCCCCTTCAGGGGACCCTGGGAGTCAGCCTGTTTCAGACGTCTTTGTTGCTAGGCGGGTCCAGGCCCTTAGGACTCAAGGTGAGAACTGAGAGTGGGCTGATGAAGTCCAAACCCCCACTGCCGACAGAGGTTCCCACATAATCCAGCCTGCTTCCTGGACAGCCCTCAGACGCACGGGGGCGCGGGGAGGTGACTTCTCAGAAGAGATCGCCATCGTACTTCTACCCTCCCTTCCCTGAAGGGGATCCTGGGAGTCATAGCCTTAGTCTGAGGTTAGTGGAGAGAAGGGGGCCCTGTTAGGACTCAAGGTGAGAGGTGAGGGCAGACTGAAGAAGCCCGCACCCAACAGAGGTTCCTAAGTAATCTACCCTGCCCTGTGGTCAGCCCAGCACCACATGGGGGTGACTTATCAGGCCAGACCCCATTGCATCCCTACCCTCGATTCCCTGTAGGGGTCCCTGGAAGTCAGAGCCTTGGTCTGAAGTCAGTGGAGAAAAAAAAGAGCCTTGTTAGGACTCAGGGTGAGAGCTGAGGGTGGGCTGAGGAAGCCCTACCCCCAACAGACTGTCCCTAAATTATCCAGCGTGCCTCCTGGTCGTCAAGCCTAGAGCACAAGGGGGGGTGACTTCTCAGGCCAGACCCCAACCCTACCCCCACCTTCATTTTCCCCTTCCCCCACAGGAGACCCTAGAACTAAGCAGGCCCAGGCCCTGTTAGGACTCAAGGGGAGAAGCCAGGGTGGACTGATGAAGCACCATCCCTGACAGGCCCCCATATAATCAAGCCTGTCTCATGTTCAGACTGGAAGCACCTGTTGGGGGGTGATTTCATGGGAAAGAACCCATCCCCCCTTCACTCTCACCTTCCCCTTCCCCCACGGGGGATCCTAGGAGTCAGAGCCTAGGTCTGAGGGCAACAGTCTGAGGTGTTTAGAGGGGTAGAGAATCTACTAAGTTTCAGGGGGAGGACCCTGAGGGACAGTGGAGTGGTACCCAGAGAATCCCATGGAGACTCTGCTGTTAGCCATGGGAAGCCCAGGCAAGACGGTCAGATGTACAGTCCCTAATGTTTACCATGGACATCAGAGGAGAAGTGAGGGCCTTCGTGGAGGGGACTGGACTCAGACTATGAGGGAGAGGACCTTAGACAACAAAACAAGGGGGTCCCTACAGAAGCCTCCTTGAAGCCAAAGGGAGGGCACAGAGAGAACTGAAGGGATATTGCACCCCAGATCAAAGTGGACTTCCACCCACCTGTTAGTCCTCAGAGACCCTGGCCAGAGAGGCCTTGTGCAGTGCATCTTCACTCCTGCCTCTAGGGTATCAAGCAGGAGTGGCTTTGGTCTGATGATTGTGGCCTCTGGTCACCAAGGGTAGAGTACTGGGGCACTATTGGAGGACCAAGAAGACTCCTGATGCAACACATAAGAAACCTGTCCCCGCTGTCAGCCCAGGATGGCTCCGGGCAGGACTGTGGGGAAGAGATGCCACTCAAAGCTTCTCAGTGAGGGTTTGGGGGTGGGGCAGGCAAGATGGAGCCACACATCAGCAGAGGGAAAGGGCCCAGGTCTTGTGAGGAGGAAATATGAATACCTTGAGGACAACAAAGGCAAACGAACACCCTGAAACCTGCTCCTCCTGCCAGCCTTGGGAAATCCCATTCAGGGGTGAACAGATTGATAGGCTGCATCCTCTGCTTTGTCTTCCAGGACTCAGTGAGGTGAGGCTATAGTGTGAGGGGAGCCAGCAGGTCACCAGAAGGAGCCACCTGGTCAGTAGAGGGAGGTGCCCAGGATCTACCAGGAGTCAAGGTGAGGAAGTTTGGTGGACTGAAGGTATGAAGGACCCCTCACCCCAGAGAAGGGTGCTCACCCATGTCCTCAGCCTCAGGCCACCCCAGGTATGGGCTGGATGTGGCTTGCTCTCATTTCTGCTTTGTGGGTGGGGGTGGGAGGTCTCAGGAAGGTGAAGATCTTGATTTATGGGTGGTGTCAGGCTGACAAAGGGAGGAGTCCCTGCATCTGCCAGAGCCCAAGGCTGGACCTTTCCTGAGGACTGTCAGTGTCCCCAGCCCATGAATCAGGCATCCCACAATCTTGCTATCCTGTGTGGTGAGCTTTGATAGTCCTTAAGTGACATGCTTTATGTCCCATGGCAGGAGGTGGGGAGGCTTGGGGAGACAAGGTTTTGCTCTAGAGGGAAGATGTCAACACGTCTCAGGTCGGATGAGGGGAGGTAAAAAGAATAAGCTGCAAGAGAACTTAGGGAATCTTGCCCAGAAGAGAGGGGGCCCAAGTCCTGGGGTCATCCCTAGAGACTTGCGCAGGGGTGGTGAAATGTGAAACCTGCTCAGTTGTCCTCAGAGTCCTGAGGCTCTGAGGGAGGTGAGGAGGGTCCCCTGAGAGAGTAATGAAAAGTTGCCCAAGGAGCCTCATCTGATCAGCACACACAGGGGCTCCAGGATGAGCAGGAGTCAAGGTGAGGACCCTAAGAGAGGAGGGGGCTCTGCCAGGCCAACACAGAAAGGGGCCTCTGGGAAATGTGCCCTGTAGCTACTGTCAGTCCTGCAAATTTGGGTACAGCTGTCAGGCTGGGCCACTGTCTTATGGCCACCTCACTGGGCTTAGCCAGGTAGAGGCCCTGGTAAGAGGAGGCTGGACTCAGGTCAACATAGAGAATCCCAGGACCCACTAGGAGTCAAATTGAGGCCAGCTGAAAACCCCCACCCAGACACATGGTATCCAGCCCCCACCTGCCTGTTGCATCTCCCATGGGAAATCCTAGAGAGTGTGGGTGGACTGGGCTCAACTCACTTCCTCTTCTGGTCTCTTACAGAAACAGGACTTTGGCTTAAGGAAGGAAGCCTCACTCAGGTCATCTGAGGGAGAGTTGCTGATCTTGCTCTCATCAAGGTGAGGACTTACCAGGTCCCCAATCCCAGAACACTTGGCCTTGCTGAACTTCCCAGCTTTTACTGTGGCCCCTGGATGGATGTAGATGGACATGAGGTCCCCTCACTGCCTTTTGTTTTGAAGCATGGAGGTAGACCCTTGCTCTGAGAGTTGGCCTCAGGCTAGTGTAGGAGTGGGACCCAGGCCCTATTAGGGGAAAGTCGAGGAGCCAGAGTGAGCACAGCATGAACCATCTTTCCAGAACAGTGGGAACCTCACAGAGTCTTGCCCACCCCTCCCATCATGTCTGGGGCCCAATACTGCCCTTACAGTCTCCAGCTAGGAGTGTTTCAGTGCTTCTTACAGTGACAATGAGATGAAGGTCTTTGTCTGAGGCAATGTCCTAGAGTCACAGAGCAGAAGAGGTCCAGATAGAGGCAGGAGTTGAGATGAGGTGCCTGTCCTTAATGTGAACCAAACGCTTCATCCTCCCCAGATCATAGGTACCCCACATTGCTCAGCCTCAAATAGCCTACGAGACTCTCAGACTCTGAGGCAGGCTGCACCCTGAGGAGTCACCTCACTTCCTCCCTCAGACTGTCAGGGGACAGACCTGCCAGGAAGATAGGAGCTGTGTGGCCCTAGAGCCCCACCAAAGAGGAGACCCATAATGAGCCTTTGTGAGAGCTGCCGGGGGGCAGGTCTCAGCTGAGTCTGCTAACTATTTCACTTTCTCTCCAGGCCTATGAGTCCTCATCACTGAACTCCTGCCTACCCATCTGCCTGCTGACCCTAAGGAAAGTCCTGATATCTCATTGGCAGAACAGACTACGCTTCCAGCTTGAGGGTGGCCCTCATCCACAAAGAGAGGCTGAGGGCCTGTTTTGTGCATAGGTCCCCATGATGGAGGAGGAGGAGGAGGTGGCCCCTGCCAATGCTTCCATCCCTTCCATTGTTCTGACCCCTGCCACCCCAAGGGAGATGCCTGATGGAGGGATACCAAGGTGTCCCCAGAGTCCTCCAAGAGCATCCTCTCCCCCCAATGTTGTGGCCGCCATTCCATTGAGCCAATCTGATGAAGCCTTCCTTGACCTAGAGCAAGAGCCGCTCCCCCAGCGGGACATGGAAGATCCTGGGTACTTGCTGCGACGCATACTCAGTAGAAAGGTGGTTCATTTGGTGAGGTTCCTGCTCCTGAAGTATCAGATGAAGGAGCCTGCCACCAAGGCAGAAATGCTGAATATTGTCATCAGGAATTACCACAGTCACTTCCCTGAGATCCTCAGCAGAGCCCGTGAGTGCCTGCAGTGGGTCTTTGGCATTGAGGTGAAGGAAGTGGATCCCCTTGGCCACTCCTTTGTCCTAATCACGTGCCTGGGGCTCACATATGATGGCATGCTGAGTGATGTCCAGGGCATGCCCAAGACAGGCCTCCTGATAATTATTCTGTTTATTATCTTCAGTGATGGCAATTGTACCAGTGAGGAGATTCTATGGGAAACACTAAAAGTGATGGGAGTGTGTGCTGGGAGGGAGCACTATATCTTTGGGAATCCCGTGAAGTTTGTCACTGAAGATCTGGTTAGGGAACAGTACCTGGAGTACCGGCAGGTGCCCAGCAGTGACCCTGCTCGCTATGAGTTCCTGTGGGGCCCAAGGGCCCACACTGAAACCACCAAAATGAAAGTCCTAGAGTATTGGGCCCAGTTCATTGGGAGTGATCCCAGATCCTTTCCATCACTGTATGGAGAGGCTTTGAGAGATCAGGAAGAGGCAGCCCAAGCAACAGCTGTAGTCAGGGCCACCAGACGTGGGAACAGGTAGGGTTCCAGGGCCAAGATATGTTGAGCACGATGTCTGATTGCTGTTCTGGTCCCATGTGAAATAAAGTTCATTCTTCCCTTGTGTCTGAAGAGATAAGTCAGACTTCCTAATAGTGCCGTTCCTGATTAGGTTGAAACAAACAAACTGTTTCACATTCTTGGGTCTCTGGTACATTTCAGTGGTTTGGAAGTGGACCTTTGTCTCCTTTGAAGTTTGTCAAATGTCCCTTTCAACTGAAAGTTTCATGAGCTTCAGAACAAAAGGTTTTGAGTGACAGCAGTTACGCATTTATTTCTATTAATATAGGTTAGGGGTGAGTCTTGTTAACTGTTCAACAAATTGGGAAACTCTTTTATTTTGTGACTTGGCACAGGACAACATGGCAGTGGAATAGGTATTCCCTTGGAAATGGGAAAGAACCGTAAAAGAGATTGCATAAAGAAATGGAGAAATTAAATATTAATTCTTACCTCCCCTTTCCTTTCACTTCCCTGAACCATGAGAACTTATATGTGCCAATCTGGATTTGCTTGGCTATTTAAAATGCAGGAGAAATTACATGTCATTTAAAAATTCCCCTCCTCACTGTCTCCCTTATCCTTCAAACCTTCCTTGAATACCTGCTGTTTGGGAGGCTCTTGCTAGCAATGGACATAGTAAAGTCAGAGAAGCCAGACCCACCTTTCCCTGTGGAAATATTAAGTCCTCATATGGCTGGGGAGGGGCATGAGATGTCCTCTAAGACCTAAAGAACAAGAAAGGGAGGGTGAGGAGGCAGGGTCTGGGGACAGCAGCCCAGGGTCAATGCCCTGAGCCAAGGGAGAGTAGGGCCTGGGAGATGTGCCATTCCTTTTGTGGCAGTTGATTGTGGAAAAACTGCATGGTGGACTTAAGACTGAGAGAAACAAAAAGTGCCCTGAGCAGTTCCTTTGGGATGGTGGGTAAGGCAGAGAGGAATCCTCTCCTGGGACAGACATGCGAGGTGCTTCTCAACCCAGCATAGGAAGAAGGTGACCTTCCCTATCATCTGCAAGGCTTTGCTGAGAGAAAAGGGCCTAGAATCGATCTGCCTGGTGTCCCTCTGCCTGGCTGGGAGAGCTCAGGGACAGGAGTCTTTTGATCAAAATTTAGGAGGTTTCCTCTGGAGACTTCACCCCTTGGCTTTAATTTGCATCAAAGATCAGTCATACATCATCTGATGAGCAGAGAATTTATTCTTATAAGGTAACACTCTTACAAAATGGCCAGCATGCTCAGGCTGTGGCATGGGCAGGTATAGCTAGGGATCAGGTGAGTGCCTGGACAAGATCTCCCTGGTGAGATCACCTTCAGAGTTTGAGGTATTCTTTCCCCTGTCTCATACCTGTAATCAGTCTGAGTCTATTCCCGATAGTTTCTTTCCTAAAGGGTGTTTAAGCTAATTTTGTAAGGATAAGCTTTGTGTTAATGTTGAGGAAGTTGTATCTGTGCTGAAGTGGCCTTCTCTCAGGGCAACTAGGGTTTTTAAGTCCTGTTCTCAAACATATCCAGTAATCTCCATGGCTACAGTTTTGATGTAGACTGTATGAATGATATGAATGAAAACAGTGGTTTGGATAGAAGAGAAGCTGGCCATGAGGAGAGGAGTAGCTCTTGACTCAAATTCTGTTGTTGTTGTTAGGTGCCGTCGAGTTGGTATCCGACTCATAGCGACCCTCTGTACAACAGGGGAAACACTATTGTCAGTGCTTCTCTGCTGTTCATAGGGTTTTCAATGGCAGATTGATTTTTGGGAGGGGGTTGCCAGGTCCTTCTCCCAAGCCTATAGCTTCTGGTGTTCCCGGGTGGTCTCCCATCCAGATACTAACCAGGCCTGACCCTGCTTAGCTTTTGAGATCTGATGGGATCGGATGCCACAGGGCTATGGCTGCAGGCGACTCAGATTCTAGGACTTTTAAATTTGCTGCATCCATCAGGAGAAGAATCCTCAATACTTAACAAAATAACAGCCAGTTTATAGTTGCACACAGCTCTCGTGACTGGACTTTCCTCTTCCTTTACCACTTTGCATCTGACCACAGTCCTGCTGCAATCCCTACTTTAGGAGAGATTCTTGTCCCCTCATGGAGAGTACCAAGAGACATGTGGCTGTTAACTATACATGAAGACAAGTGGGGACCAAGGCAGGAGGCCCAGAATCTCCTCCAGTGCCCACAGCCAGCACACAGTAAGAAGATGGAGCTTCTCCAAATGAGTAGAACCAGGAGTTCTGGAATAAGTGTGAGGCCTTGACAGTGTTACCTGCCAAGTCGGGAGGGAGGGACTCTGGTGCCCAGCAGCTCCTGTGTCAGCCCTGAGAATACTGTGGCGAGTGCTGACCCAGTTTCAGGCCCCAAGCAGGCTGATGGGCAGCCAGGGCACAGTCAAGGGTCCTGTCACACTCTCTAGTGGCAGATGTCACTCTGCCTGGAGAGTTGCCCCTCGTGTCCCTGCCTGTCCCTGGCACTCAGATTAACATTCCTGGACCTGCACTGGGCCTTCCTGCCCTGCCTCCTGGGCTTCCCAGCCTGTAGCTTCCCCAACTGACTCCCCCAGGCCACTTCCCTTCTGCCAACTTCAGATGACTGTGCTTGTCCTGGCTGCCTGGCTAGTGGATGTGGTCATACTCCCTCAGCCCGCAGCTCTGCTGCACTGCTGTCCCCACTGCTATTGTGGCTCAGAGGACACACCCACCACCAGTGGTTCCCTGACCTACCCAGTCTGCACACCATTGGAGAGGTCAGGACATGTACTGCTCAGGAAAATGTGGGCATCATTCTCTATGGGCACGTGAGTGCCCAGTGCCTTGGTCATTTCCCTTTTGTGGTCAAGCACACCCCTTGGTTAGCTACTCCTGCAAGATAGAGACTTTACCACCATACCACTCCAGGGTATAGTGCAGTGACCAATAAATGGTCAGGTGGATTATGGGTGGAATGAAGCCCTTCAGCATTCTCTCCCCGCTCAGTACAAATAACTTTTGTCAACCAGGAGGAAATATAGAGGATAAAATCAAACCAAAATAAATGTAATTTGGGAATAGCACAGCAGTGGGACTAGAACACTGCAGTGCATATACATACGCCATGCTGAACTGTGAGCATATTCAGAAAGTTTGAGGCAAAGATGAGGAGGGTTAAGCCAGATACTTGGAAGCAATCTTTTGTCACAATAACGAATAACAAGGGTGATGTCAGTCCGAGATTGAACACAGCTGCTGGGTGGATGTCCTGACAGACACACATGATGTATGAGGCTGTGATGGCCTTTGTACAAACCTCAGGTTCCAGCAGTGTCTTTCGTGATAGATAGTGTTAGGCAGTCATATGTAAGAACCCTTCCTTCTTAACCCTTGGTTGTATTTCTTTATGCATATATTTTGTTCCACTTCATTTCAGTCAAAATGAGTGACTTCATTTTGCTTCTGACAACTTTGACCCTTTAGATGTTTGGCAAGCACAAAACCCTATGTTCACAGTGACACTAATCCTGGCCATCCAGACAAAATCCTTGCCAGAATGGGGCCTGTGTATGACATGATGTTCATTTCATACATGAGAAGGGATCAAGCCCTATTTTGTAATTGGGAAAAAGCATCCTTTTCATCAGATGTGGAGGCAACGGGCACTACTAGCAAGTCTGAATGATGTCCAGTTTAGAAGGGGCTCACTGCTGTCTGGGTTACAGGATTTATTTTGACATTTTTGCCAGGTGCTTTACCTGGTGACTTTCATATCTTTCTCTGTTATTCACCCTACCCCGATTTTGTGGCAGCAAAAATTGAAAAAAGTTGATGTCCCATTTCCACTTAGGGAGTGTATTAATTAGCTGTAGCATTACTGCAACCAACACTTAACAGAACAGCTTAAGGGAGGAAGGATCTGTTGTGTTCATGGTTTCAGAGGCTCTCTGCATAGTAGTGAGGAAAGCATGGCCGAGGAGGTGGCAGGAGCACAGGGTAGAGGACAATTCTTCATGGAACCGCAGAGGGATGACTGGGGAAAACCTTCCCAAGCCCATCTCTGCCAGCCAGGGCCCACCTCTCAAAGTTCCAGTCTCCCCAAACAGTGCTACCCAGCAAGTATCCAGACCATATTCAGACCATAACAGGGAGAAACATCTGGTCACCTAGGGTATCAAACTTGTGACACAGCCATGCTGTCACTGATAAGCCTCTTGAAAGAGCCATTTGTCATAATGGTCAAAAGAAAGGAAGCTTCCAGCTTTACCACAGTAGTTGGATTTCAACAGTGCAAGCTCTCTGAAGTCACGTGGGGAAAGCTCGACCACCAACAGCCCAGAACCCAAAGGTTTCTCCTCCAGTTTTGACTGGACTGCAGGCAGGAGAGGCCAATTAGTGGTGGAAAGAATGGCTAAGAGAAACCATGGGGACAGATGTCCCCACACCTGGTAACCCCCCGCCTGGTAGTGCCTGCAGGTCAAGTCCCTGTCTCAGTCCGCCCCATATGACCTGGTGTCCTCTACACAGGGCTGCCTGTTCTCTGCCTCGGAGGCAGTCTTCTGGGAGCACATGAACTTTACCCTCACCTCTGTCTTGTCATCTGAAAATAAGGGTAGCTTTATTTCCTTTTTTCCCACATGTATTATCTATTTTTCTTTTCATTGTCTTACTGTAATACTGAGAACTTCTAGCATGATATTTAATAAGAGTGTTACTTTAACTTGCCAAAAGCTTTTATAAAATCATGCATGAGTGTTAATGTTGTCAAATGTCTTCTATGCATGAACTGAATAATGTTATATAATACTAAAAGAATACATCTATTGTCAGTGAACACACCTTTATTGCCTAGAGCATTAACTTATTTTGTGTCATAAAAGGATGAGATGAGCCAGTAACTGTATTGCAATATGAATGTGTTTTATGGCTTCTGAAAATGGAGCTATTTGGAGGAGAAGCTATGTTAGAAATACACAATGGAATACTACTCAGCAATCAAGAAAAATGAAATAAGGTCATTCGCAGCAAAGTGGATGGAATTAGAGAAAATTATTTTAAGTGAATGAACACAAGCTCAGAAAGAGAAACACCACATGTTCTCACTCATCTGAGGGAGCTGATTCAAAATTATAAGAAGGAAAAATCCTATTCAAAGGTCGGATCATAATAAAAGTGGGGGGGAGATAAGAATGGCGTCAATATAAATGGTCTGGAAAATGCATGTAATTGTTCTAACAAGATAAAAACAAAGACCACTACAGGAAAAGTTTCTATCTGAAACAGAACTGGAACCCAAGGACATATAGAAAAAATATTAGTAAAAAGATAGAGAAGACTTAGATGGGAAACTTAGATGGGAAGGGTGGGAGGGGGGGAAGCATAGGGGAGGGTAAGGGGTAACCTATATGAATAATGTTTATCAAAATGCATATATGGAAATGTCACAATGAAAAGCATGTCAAAATGAATCACATTAAGGTGTACATTAAAAATTTCCAAGGAAAAAAATGACATTGTATTCTGAATGGCTAAAGAATGTGAAAGAAATGACAAAACAGGCTATGCCGAAGTCCCCAGAGGTCTTTAGGGCTCCAATAAACTCTGCTAATTTACTTCACTGATTTCAACTAATGTCGTCTATTGGTAAGACTGGGCCTTTGCTGAGGTCTGGTCTCCTGGTTTGTGAAGGATTTATAACACACAGGGTTTGAGTAAGAGAGGTATTGTAGTAGAGCCTGCATCAAGAATGGGAGATGAAGAGAGCTCAATACAGATGCAGAGTATGTAGGGCACAAGCAGAAGGTGCTTATTTTGCAATTGACAAACACCAGGAAGCCCTTCTTTTGAACAATGAAGGAATCTATGTATTCTAT
Organism: Pedetes capensis; assembly: GCA_007922755.1. Lineage (NCBI taxonomy): Eukaryota > Metazoa > Chordata > Mammalia > Rodentia > Pedetidae > Pedetes > Pedetes capensis. The sequence goes on from VMDO01028616.1 coordinate 20,756, forward strand.
CTGTATCCCTGGGATGTATGGATGGTAATATATTTATATAATAATGTCCATATAGTCAATATAAAGATGTTCATGCTTACACTTAAATAAATAAAGATTTTCATTTTGACCCCCCCAAAAAAAGAAAGAAATGTAAAATAAGTCAATTTATGTATAGGAATGTTTTCCTGCCTTTACGTATTATTCAGCACTGAGGTACAAGTGAGAACATATGGTATTTCTCTTTTTGGGCTTGTGTTCATTTGCTTAAGATGATGTTCTCCAATTCCATCCATTTCCCTGCAAATAATATTGTTTCATTTTCTTAATTACTGAGTAGTGTTCCATTGTGCATATGTACCATAATTTTTTATCCACACTTCTGTTGATGGGTACCTTGGTTGATTCCATATCCTTCTTATTGTGAAAAGTGTTGCATTGAATGTGGAGATGCAGGCACCTCTGTGGTATGATGACTCATCTCCCTTTAGGTATATTCCCAATAGTGGTATAACTGGGTCATATGATAGTTCTATATTTAGTTTTCTGAGTTTTCTCCATATTGATTTCAAAAGTGGTCAAACCAATTTATAGACCCAACAACAGTGTAAGAGGGTTCCCTTTGCCCCACAACTTCACCAGCATTTGTTATTATTTGTTTTATTGATCTTGATCATTCTTACTGGAGTAAGGTGGAATCTCAGAGGGGTTTTGATTTGCATTTCCCTAATTGAGCATCTTTTCATGTGCTTCATGGCCTTATGAAATTCTTCATTTGTGAACTGTACATTCAGTTCCTTTTCCCACTTGTGTATTGGATTATTTGATATCTTGGGAGTTGTTATCTTGAGTTTTTTGTAAATTCTGGAAATTAGTCCTCTGTTAGATGTGTAGGATGTGAAGATTTTCTCCCATTCAGTGGGGGCTTCCGTAACTCTGTTGATTGGTTCCTTTGCTGTACAGAAGTTTTTAATTTCATGTAATCTAATTTTTCTATTCTTCTTGCAACTTCCTGAGCAATTGGAGTTTTATTAAGGAAATGCTTTCCTATACCTATATGTTGGAGTATATTGCCTATCTTTTCTTCTAGTAATTTTAAGGTTTTTTATTTTATATTGAGGTCTTTTATACATTTTGAGTTAACTCTTATGCATAATGAGACATGTGGGTCTGTTTTCATTTTTCTGCAGGTGGACATCCAAGTTTTCCAGCACTATTTGTTGAAGAGGCTATCCTTTCTCCAATTTGCCCACTTTGCTCCTTTGTCAAAGATCAGGTGGCTATAGATACATTGGCGTATCTCTGGGTCCTCAAATCTGTTCCACTGGTCTTCAGGCCTACTTTTGTGCCAGTACCAAGCTGTTTTTTTGCTATGACAGCCCTGCAGTATAGTTTAAGGTCAGGAATTGTGATCCTGCCTGCACTGGTTTTGCAGCTTAAGAGAGTTTTGTTATATGTGGTCTTTTGTGTTTTCATATGAATTTTTCAATTATTTTTTTCTATTTCTGTAAAGTCCATCATTGGAATTTTAATGGGGATTGCATTTAATCTATAGATTGCTTTTGGTAGTATAGCCGTATTTATAATATTAATTCTGCCAATCCATGAGCAGGGGAGGTCCTTTCACCTTCTAGTATCTTCTGTGATTTCTTTCTTTAATGTTTTGATGTTTTCCTTGTAGAATTCTGCAGGACCTTTGGTTAGATTGATTCCTAATATTTAAGTTTTTAGTGAACTATTGTGAAAGGGATTGTATCCTTAGAAGGGGCAACTTAAGGTGTGGAAAGAAGGGGGGAGGGATCTAGCAGAGGGAAGTGAAGAATGGAGATGGGATGGGGAGGAGGGTCAATGTGGAGTGATGAAGGTGGAGTGGCCAATCTCAATTTAAACAGCACAACTTTGTGAGTATGTTGGAAAAATAGGGGAAGATAACCCAAATAAGTATCATAGTTTAACTACAAACCACCCATAAGGATCCAAAAACTTTGTGGGTCAATGAAAGTGTTGCTAGAAGTGATGTAAAAGATGCATAATGGAAAAAGCCATTGCTGTATTACTCTGTACCCCATCATCATTTACTAATAAAGGAAGAAAAAAAAAAAGAAACTGCTGAACACTTGGTGTGGCATGGGCAGGTGCATTGTTAATGGTTGAAGAATCAGGCACCTGTTTCCCATAACTCATGTTTCCTCTGCAAATCATGATGCAATTTCTCAAAATTTCCAGATAGTAAAAACATTAGTTGACCATTTGACCTGAAGGAAGAATTTTTGAGTGCACAATACCTTTGACATCAAAAAAAGATGATCATTGTTTTCACATTTCTTTTTGGATTCATGGGGCTTCCCCCTCAAAGGCTATGTGGGCCTCCATTTATACTCTTTCTCATGCCTTTTTTCTTATTTTTTTCAAGTACATCTGCAAATTAACTTTAGATCTTTGTCTGATAGCCAGAGACCTCTTGTACTCCTTCTGAAATCCAAGTTTAAAGGAGAAGTGACTCTTAAAGTCAGCAGAGATATAAATATTGTTGCCTGAACTCATAAATAACCATGATGGATGCCAGGGAGGGAACAGCAATAAACTATTTGTACCAAGCAGCATTGAAAACACGTTCCAAAATCATTTTATGACTCCAAAATACTAAAGATTATGTTTTCTGGGTAGTTGAACAACGGATTTTCTTGTCTTTTCATATTTTGCTATTGTTTGAGCTTTCTTTGATAAACATACTTACATTTGTAAGGTAAGTCTTTTAAGAAAAGAGAAATGTAAAATACTAGAATCTAGTCTGTGGAATATGGTTCCATTTTATAGAAGTATGAACTCCCAAGTGGAGAATTCCAGTTCAGAAAACAAGAAATGAATTATGTTTGCTTTTTTATTGGCATGAACAAAATCTAATCATCAGAATTGTCATTCTTGTAGGACACAAACATGGAAC